>CM065378.1:2437500-2600000 GCA_033060915.1 Euryodendron excelsum | reverse complement strand
TCGGCTCTTCTGTCGATGAACGAAAAAAAAGGGTCCTTAAAAATCCATTGTGATCATAGGGTGATTTTGCTTTCTAAGATGTTGTGTTGGTACCATCCCATTGTTTGTATATCATATGGTGTAAAAAGTACCATGAAACCATTTTTTTTACAATTACCTTGGTATAATCGTATATCCATTTCATATTTGTTGCATTTTCCACAATTTCTTTTCTTTCTTCAAGATTTTTTTTTCTTCAATGTGATAGAATAGAGGAGAGAGAATTCCTGCTCAGAAAAATTAGAACTCATCCTTTTAGTGTTCTTTGTATTATTTATAAGACTATATCTAATGGTTTCATTACATCATAATTGTTACAGGCGCGACAGTTTCATCACTCACAGGGCCTTCTGTGATGCACTTGCTCAAGAGAGTGCAAGACATCCACCCACCCTGAGCAACATTGGCAGCCATTTATATGGAAGTGGCAACATGAGCTTAGGTTTATCTCCAGTGGGACCTCAAATTTCCTCTATGCAAGATCCGAACCAACCATCTACTGATCTATTAAGGCTAGGTGGTGCCAGGGCTGGACAATTCGATAACCTTATATCACCATCGATCGGTTCAGCCTTTCGTCCGACTCAATCTATGCCTTCATCTGCTTTCTTCATGCCCGAGTCGAACCAAGAGTATCACGAAGACAATCAATCTCAACATGGGTTACTGTCGAACAAGTCATTCCATGGGCTAATTCAACTTCCTGATCTTCAAAGCAATGCAAACCTCGGCTTCTTCTCCAATGGCAGTAACACTACCAGCATTGACAATAGCAACAGCGCCAATAACAACTTTTTGGTTCCGAACCAGTTCAACAATGGAAATCAAATCGCTTCAGCTATCCCTTCTCTCTATAGCTCGTCGGTTCAAAACAACAATGTTGGCTTCCATATGTCTGCAACTGCACTGCTTCAAAAGGCAGCACAAATGGGTTCAACTACAAGCAACACAAGTGCCTCCCTTCTGAGAGGTTTCGGAAGCTCTTCCTCAGGCGGCACCAAATCGGCTGACTTTGGCGGCATTTTTGGCGGCGAAAACGAAAACAATCTTCAAGATTTGATGAATTCTCTTGCTGGTGGAAGCTCCAACTTCTTTCGAGGTGGGGCTGGAGGGGTTAATGCATATGGTGGCAACATGGAGCAGCCTAAATTCCACCCCAATCTCTCTGTTAGTGTTGGAGTCTCTGACAGGCTGACTAGAGACTTTCTTGGGGTTGGAGAGATAGTTAGAAGCATGAGTGGTGGATTTTCACAGAGAGAGCAGCAAAGTGGGATTGATATGAGCTCATTGGATTCAGAAAGAAAGACAGAACCGAGAAGCCAATCTTTTGGAGATGGGAATTTTCAGTGAAGAAAGATGAGGTAGTGAAGAGAAGGTAGTAAGAAAGTAGAGGTACGTACGCAGATTAGTGAAATGTTCAAAGTTATATAACATATAGTTTTTTTGTTAAAAGTTACTGGATTCTATTGGAAAATGTGTTAACACTCACAGTTTTCATTGGGTTTCGGGAATCTTTCTTTTCTGTGATTGTCAGTCTTGTTTCGATGCAGTCACAAGTCATGGCTGCGAGAACACGCGCCCCCCCCCCCCCCCCCCCCCCCCCCCCCCCCCCCCCTCCCTCTCTCTCTCTCTCTCTCTCTTCTCTCTCTCTCTTCTTACTATTATTTTTTTAAAGATTTAGTATGTGCATGTAATATAAACTTGAAAGTCACGGGTTGTGCAGTTAAGGACTTTGAATTCTTTCATTGGGTAATGACATACATAGGAAAAAAGATATAGATATAACGGGGCCAAGTTGTGGGTTTTGGAATAAAAAATTGGTTAAGATGTATTTTAATTATAAAATTATTATTTTTATATTATTTTGGTATAAGATTTTGTATACAAATTTTGAACAATAGCATTTTCCTTCTCTCATGTATTGTTTTCTGAGTTTTTCAGCATGATACAACTGCAATTATATGGGATTTGGTTCATAATATATACTATATGTTGTAAAGCATAATTATCGTTCACGGAATGAAGTTTAGACTAATTAAGGTCACTGGTCTCCTCCACGTTATTTATGTACAGTGGCACTAAAAATCAGCACACTGGGGCCTATTAACAAATTGTGTTTGAGTTCGTCTGTAAAAAGATATATTAGAAAATTTTCACTGTAAGTTACATGTTCTTTTCAGATATTTATGTTTGTTTTTTTTCTTTTTTTTTTTTTTTTGTTGGGTTGGGGATGTGGTAAAAACAACTGTGTTTAGCGAGGGGTTTTGGTGGGAAGCATTGGATTGCCGATTTATCACTTCAAAGCATTGAACTCGGCTTTATTCAGCACCATTCAGTTTTAACACATTTGTGTTAGAATTGCACATTTAGTTATATATATATATATATATATTGTGCTGGTGGGGCTGGGTCTGTTTGAAATCAACCATGCCTAGTGAGTTCTGGTTGGGAGCAATGGAATGGAGACACATCTTATGTTCACAGCATTTGAGCTGGGTTTATTCAGCATAATTAGGTTTTACCAGATTTATTAGCATAACAAATAACAACCAGCAACATAAAGAACTGTGCATTTGTTTAGTGTGGTTTAAAGTAAAAAAAATAGAGAAGTCCTTAATTTCCATGAGTGAATACTAAAACTATTTGAAATGTGTTATTATTATTATTCGTCTTCCTTTTGTTTCTATTACAATAATTAATGTTTGTTGATATTGCAGTTGTTCTGAAGATGTACTCCAGTCTTATAATGCATTGCATCAATAGATTATTGTCTAGACTTGATTTCTACAAAAATAAAAAAAATTCCCAATTGATCATTTTGGAACATGTTAATATGCATAGGTGCACCTATCTCCAGAATTGTAATTACTCTAATTCCTGTATTTTTTGTTCCTTGTTGCTAAAGCAATACTGTCGTGCAGGAAGTCCAATATTGTTGAGGAGAAGCTTTGTCGATCTCTTTATTTGTAAAGCCAACTTCCCATACAACTCATGTTCTGACCAGTAGATCTTCAAGACTGTGGAGTCTTCATTATGTCTCCAAAGACAGGCAGCTAGACTCTCTCTCTCTCTCTCTCTCTCTCATAATCAACTGATAACTTTAGTAGACAATATGTTTATGTTTGATTTTGAAGTAGTGTGTTTATGTTTTTTAAATTATCAGAAATATAGCAGAAGACAGGAATTTTGAAAGTTGTTCCGAAAACCACATATACATTTGTGGCTTAGCACCCATGGAGCTTTTATCCAAAAGGCAGAAAAAAAAACAAAAAAAAATCTGCTTCTTTTGTTTTCTGCACAATATCAATGTTCAATTTCGGCTGAAAATATAGGGCTTTTTCATTACAGGCCATCATTACCATGTTTCCATTTGTAGGGTTCATTTTTCTACAATAGGTCTAGATTTTTTTTGTTTAACTGCGTATCCGGTCAGCTTAATTGTAAGTTTCTCGATTAATTCTAAGAAAAATTAACCGGGTAATTACCAATGCTTCGCCCATCCCATACAAACTAGATAATTATCGGGACTCCGCCTTTGGGGTGGCCTTGAGGAGAGTCGATTTCATAGGAAAACCCAAATGGGCCAGTCTTAGTTTTTTGACTATACAGTGAAGTTTAAATCACTGGAGAAGAAGCGAATTTCTGAAAATGATATCTATACACAGCTTCTATCCGCATAATGATCCGTGAAATAATACAAGTGTAAAATATTAATCAATTGGGTACTCATATGCATACTAATGTTTTTTTTTCTTCCTCCAATTACGTGAACCTTCTTTGATCATATATACGTGTGATTTCAAAAATTACTCAATTGCAATTTATATCTTTGGGGAAATGCAAATTATAGCATCGAATTTTGTTTTGATCCCACAGTTAAATACATGTTTCGCAGAGAAAATGATCAATAGGATGGAAGAACAAGAGAAATGGGTTGATGAAAAATGCCTTGCAAAATAAAAACAGAGTATATTTGCAACCAATAAACTATTCCATTGATGGCCACAAAAGTGGCACATTTTCACGAATGCTACAAAATTAACTTGTTGGTCTGACAAACTTTCTTGCATTCATTAAGGTGAGAATTATTTGTGAAGATATATATACATCCTTCTTTGTCATTGAGAAGCTGGGTTTTTGTGAAGTTTTGCGATTGGGTGCAAGGCTTTTTCTTTGCAGTTCAAAAATTTTCCATTCTGATAATTTATTAACTAGTGGAGCTACTGTCTCCCCAATCCTTGTAATGTAGGTTCTTTCTTTCTGATAAGCTTGATGATGCGGTCATTGTACTTTTATCTCTCCCAGCATACGGTACTCATTGATCCGCTAGAGTATTATATTAGCTAGTTTCATTATCTTTTTAGTTTTCTCTTTTTTCATAGTTTTTTTATATGTTAGTTTTCTTTTTAGTTTTCTCTTTCTCATGAATTTTTTTATATTATTTGTTCAGCACTTCTCTGACACTTATATATAGAGCCTCTCTCTTAATATAATACAATAAGTCACAATGCATTGTCATACAAAAGTATAGCTCTCTCTCTCTCCTATTTATGCTTAATTTTAATATGAATATAATACAATAAGTCACAATGCATTGTCATACAAAAGTATAGCTCTCTCTCTCTCTCTCTCTCTCTCTCTCTCTCTCTCTCTCCTATTTATGCTTAATTTTAATATGATACTAGAGTCATTTTAACATGGTATCAAAGCTATTTCAACTTGAAATTTGTGGCCTCTTATGAAAGCAGTCAACCTTTCACAAAAATATCGTAGAAACAACTATCTCAACTAATGTCTGCCTTACACGCTGGTTTCTGGATCAATCATTGAGCTTGTATCATCAGTTCTGGCCTCCAACTCCTGAGTTCACATTCGTTTTCTCATTCACTAGACACACATAATGTCAGCCTCTCCACGCATGCATTAGCTCATGGGTTCATGCGTGCCACTATTTTTGAGAGCTTATTTTCAGAGCTTCTCGTTTCACACTCAGCTTCAGAGTTAACACGTCGCACTTGCTTGAGAATTGTCTCAAAACACTTTTCATAGCTTCTCGCCTTCGTGCTCGTTTTAGAGCCATGATCCTCACTGCTCGTTTCAGAGCCTTTTGCCGCAGAGCTCAATTCCAAACTTCTTGTACCTATCGCCTTCGGAGCTCTTTTTCAAACTCCTCATTACCAATTTTCTTCATTATTGCCACGCTGCCATGCACATATTCATGACATTGTTTTCAAATTTAAGTTGGTCTTTATTTTATTTACTTGAGTTGGAGGGGTGATGTTAGAATGTTATATTTGCTAGTTTTCTTATAAATTAAGTTCATGTTTTCCATAGTTTCTTCATAGGTTAATTTCTTCTTTTTCGTAGTTTTCTCTTTTCTATTCTTTATTCGGCACTCCTCTTAGGCCTATTCATATATTTCATCTCTCAATGTCACACAGCACATCATAATGCATTATGATACAGAGATATTGTTCTTTTTGTAAGGGTTCTTCTTCTTCTCTCTCTCTTCTTCTCTTTATTATTTGTTCTACTATAATATCCGAGTTATTCTAACATGGTATTAGAGTTATTTTAACATATAGAGTATTAGAATTATTGCAACAGAATCTATGGACGCCTTGAGATAGGGAACAATTAACCTTCAAGGATGAATGTGTTAAGTAATATCATGCTTCTTAAGGGTTATGAAACTTGGGGAATCTTCGATTAAGGTTTATGTGAATGACACATAGTTCAAGTGATGCAATCCATTGTCTTAGATAAGCAAGCCATGAGCCGTGGACTTCTCATCTTGCGACGAATTTGAAGGGATGGGACAAGAAACAAGGAATGATTAGCATAAGGCTTAATATGATGTGGCTCTCTTCATTGCGATTCTTGAAAACCTAAGGCATCTTCAATAGAAAAAGCTTCAGGTGAGGCTCTAACCTACACGATCTACATGCAAAATGTGTTTTGGGCGCATACAAGCTAACTTATTAGAGGGTTTGGTCTCCAGAATTTTAAAGCTCTGACAATTGAGGCCATCTTTGTTTGGGGAATTAGGAGGGAATGGGGTTTCTTGGTTGCTTAGAGTTTAGGTACACCTGGCTAACCCCTCTTTATTTATCTTGCTCAGGTTGATTTGTACGGAAAACATGTCAGGCATCATTGACCAATCTCAATTTAGTTCATGCAATTTTAATTTGGACAATTCAATCCCTCAATTGAGGGATGGATGGGAATTGGTTTTAGGAAATCTTAGTACACCGTGTACGTTGCAACACATCAAACTACCATATTTTAAAAAATTGTCACACATTCACGTAGATTCTTGGCATTGTCTGTGGCATGGCTCTATTTGCAAAAGTTATCCAAATAAAAAATACAAACATGCATACGTTGCAACTGTGCATTGCAACATACACGGACAGTAAGAACTCCTATAACCCAGATTGCAGGAAATCTCTATCCCTGAAAATCTGTGTTAATGTAATCCAACTGTCATATACCACGAAGGATTTGGACAGAAAATGGCCACATGAGAAGCACGTGCTTTATGGAGGAGCATTTTAGTAAGATGGCCAACTAGGGAGAAGAAATCGATTCAAGGAGGGTAGATTTTTAGATGTGACCATGGAGCTAAACCTCTCTGTTTGTGTGTAAATGGAGTAACAGTAGTAGTGGAAGCAGACTAGCAGTAATAGTTGCAAGTAGAGGATACCTTTCAATAGTTAACAGTCGAATCAAAGTTGAGACTCATCAGGGTTTACAAATTTTAGGGATAAGATTAAGGGGAGTTTGAAATTTATTCTTCTCATCTTAGAACCAAAGAAAAGAAATGGAAAAAAAAGAAAAAGAAAAAGAAAAGGACAATCAAAGGCATAAACAATGAAAATTTACTTAAAACCAGGTTGGGCTGCTTTTGCTCAGGGAGCAAAGAGATTTCTGTCACTTTGGAAGTACAAAACTATCCTACTACTTGTATAAAATCATTAAACTATCAAGCATATGCTAATGTGGCAGACAATGGTTGGCCAATATATTAAACTGCTCCAAACAAGTTGCCGGTATATTATATGTAGTTCGAATTATTTTGCCTTACTATTATATCATGTTGAATTATTTCCATGCAACAAGCCAAACCCAAGCAGACAGCACAAGAAACAAGAGTCTTCACTGTGATTATAAAATAAATAAACAACAAGGTTTATATATTTTAATTTTTGTTTCTGCAATGATCTACTAGTCTTGATTTGGAGAAGGCAATCCAAGAAATTTTTTGTCATTTTAGGTCGTCTTGATTCGTTGGGTACATATTCGACTAATAAATAATATTAAGTAGCCAACATGACTCATGTTAGTCAGCATGAATTAAATAATAAAAAAAACAGTGACATAATTACATATATTAAAAATAAAAAAATATTATAGGAAAAGGAATGAATATATTCAGAGCGTTTGTCAGGCATCAATAGACATGTGATTAATGTTGAGCTAATATTAATAGAAGAAGAATTTTATGCTCCCCATTATTTGACTTTAATTTACATTTAGCAAAATAATAATAATAATAATAATAATAATAATAAACATTAAAAAATGGAATATGAATCTATTTCCAGCTTAATTTTTAGTAAAAAAAAATGGAATATCAATCTATTTCCAGCTTAATATTGTGATCTCGATGCCTTGTTTTCTTTTATGTTTTTATTATTATTTATTTCTTTTGAATATTGTTGAAATATATAAATATAATTAACATGATAGTGCTAGCTAGCTAAGTTAGTGTTAAAGTTAGATACCAATAGTTTGAGGACTATTGCGGTATAAACATATACTACCTTTGTCATCCTCTAGAAGTTGCTTCTGATGTATGAAGTAGTGATCAAGCAAGTTAATATTTTATTAATGAACTTATGAAGTAGTTTAGGCTCCATTTGGCTCATGGATTAGGTGAGACAAAATAAAGAAAAAACGCAAAGGAAATTATTTTTTTATTTGTTTATTATTGAAAATTTGAAGGTAAGAAACATGATGGAAATATTATACTTTTAGATACCATTTTTCCCACATTGGTTATTCATCCCTACTATTTCTTAGAAATATTTGAACTTCAAATTTATTTAACTGGTAAAGAAAATACAAAGGTAAATGGTTTCCTTTTCCTTTTCAATTTTATTTGCTGTTTCCCATACGATTTCCAAGCATCAAGTAAAGCATTAGTCAAATAAACTCTTAGCACTTATGCATGTAACAAAATCAAGTTACTCGCAGGTTCAATAAATTATCCAAATTTCTTTAATTTTTGTCAAATTATTTTTAAACAAATACAAGTAAAAATTATCGTTGGGAGGTGAAAGTCAAGCATAAACTCTCAAAAAAAGCGTTGATTGATTTATCAATAAACGTGTGTGTGTGTGTGTGTGTGTGAGAGAGAGAGAGAGAGAGAGAGAGAGTCATTGATGCTAATGTAGAAGGGATTGAAAGCAAAAAAGAGAAAACAGACTTGCAGTTGAAGGATAAACTGGGAAGGTGGGGAGAAGTGGAGTCTCTTATAGAAAAATTTACTTGTTCAGCTACCTAAGTTGTGTAGGAAACCTGTGATGGTTTACAACTTCGTAGTAACAACTTATATTATATGTTTGAACATTTTACATACGAATATCAACAATTGAGCCCCTTATGTCTTCTTTTGGATTCCATACCATGCAACAAAAGCCTTAAAGCTTTTTTTTTCCCCCTTCCTTTTTTACTTTTCCATCTTTCAAAAAAAAAAAAACTCAAAAATTTCGGTGTGGCCTAGCCTGTAACCAACTAATTTAAAGCCCTTGAAATTAAAATTCATAATGACTGGATCGGGCAAAATTTTATGGATTTTATTAGGTTCAGGATTTATCTGGCCCAACAAATGCCCAGACGAAATACCCATTCATTCTCCCACCTATCATTTTCCTTACCAAACCGAATTTATTTATTGTTTTATTTCATTCTTTTTCAATATTTTCCCATTTTTCCTTCTCCTTTTCTTTTCCTCACGAATCTAAAATCTGCACATAGTGGAAGAGTTTTACCACATCCTTCTTCCTAAACTTTAAAATAAAAAATCGTAAAATTTTTTGAATAATTGTTAGGACTTACATTATTTTGGCAAACCATGAACAAATTGTGTGAGGTAATTATTAAATATCCTAGTTTGTGTAGGTTTGTGTTTGGTCTGAAGTTAAATCACACAAAGACTTGAAGAGGTAGCAAAATTCATAGTGCAACAGCTAAGCTTGCTCGATCGAACACAAGGAAGTGTTCTAGCACAGGTCTGCAACGCCTAATTCACATGGTTCAAGAGGACACTGTATTCAAAGATGTTCAGAGAAATTCATAGAAGCATGCCCGATATGTGCTTGAGCACACTACATGGCTTTGTGATAAGTTTTCAATTAATATTTTCAAACAAAATTTGATTTATATAACTTTGTACGTGGACACTATTGGTGTTTTGATGATTTGCAGTCACAATTTCATTTTGATTTTAGTTTCTTTTATAATAAAAAGAATACTGTAGAAATAATTGTGTTTGTGAGAAAGGAGGCCTCGGAATGGTTTTTGGAATTTGCTTTTGTTGCAATTTCCTTACTTGCTGTTGGTTGTTCTTCTTTTGGTGTGTGTCTTGTATTTTATTTGACGCGACTTAAGCAATGCAATTCCAAGTGTAGGTGTCGTGAAGTAATACATTTATACTTGGGAGTCTGAGGTTTAACCATAACGAATTTGCAATGGAGAGCTATGGTGAAATTCACTCAAAAGAGAAAAATCCTAAGAAAATACCTCACAAAGAATTTGAAAGAAAATGAAAAACCAATTGGATTTTGTGTTTGGAAAATGCTAATTAAAATAGAGAATGAGAATTTACTAGTCTTGGCAATGGATGATGTAATCATTTGGTAGAATTAAGAATCTCACAAAATATTGCTTATCTCAATTTAGTGTCAACAACCCTGGCATTGAATCAGAAGATTTAGAGGTGAAGACCAATTTTTAAACTATATCAATTCCATTAGATTGTAAGCAATTGATTCTAAATGTTCATATAGGGGATTCATATAAATTTCATTAGATTGTAAGCAATTGATTCTAAATGTTCATGTAGGGGATTCAAGCAATACCCGATCCAAAATTAAATTTGTGTATTGATTGCACTCTAAAAGTGCAATTACAATACTTTAATTTGTCCTTTGTTAGCTTTAGTTTAAGAGTTTATATGCTTCTTTAATTAGATTTAATATTAATTAAGTTTATTTTGATTTGCATAGGTTTTGAGCTTAAATTGAAGGATTTTGAATACAATTCGGGCAAAGATTTCAAGAGGATGCTGTCAAAATACAAACTGTTAAAACTATGGTACAACTGGTTGAAGCACGCAGAGCTGAAATTTTGAAAGACCATATCTCTCAAATCAGAAAAGTTACCAGGATCTATAATATATTGATTTCATATAACTTGTTGATAGGAGTTCAAATACATGCATTAGAAGGGCTTTCAAATGCATTTTAATACCATTCAAAAGGCCGTCTAACTGTTCTATGCCTTTGAACGGTCCTCTAAGCGTTCGAACGCTACTGTTCATCCATTCGAAAATTACAAAGATCTTTTTTTGCATTTGAAGGGCGTTAGAAAGGTGTTCAAAAGCCTAACGTTACTTTGTTAATTTTTAGCGTATTTAAGGCTATTTTTGGCCAAAAATTGGACTTTCTTTCACTTTTTTCTTAATTTTTAGCTTAGATTTCTTTGTATTTAGGAGTGATATAGAGATAGAAACTTTATTTTCTTATATTTTCCTTAGCTTTTCTTCATTTTCCATGAAACAAAACACTAGATTTACTTCATTGTAATGCAAGATCTTTATTTCTTTATGCTTTCTTTCATGAAATCTAACAGCTAATCTTCTACTTGGATGAAATTGTAAAAATCTACCAAGGAATTTAAGAGTTTTAATGGAGGTATATAAAATGCAATGATTTATCCTATAATTCTCTAAATTCATCTTAATTAAGCTATAGATCTATAGAAAACTTAAATTCATCATCGCTATTGGTTATTTTTATGCCAAATTCTCAAATTGGTATAGGAATTGCACAATTGATGATTTGCTTATATGATTCTTAGAATTAAATACAAATCTATACTCTATTAAGTGTGAATTCATAGTTTTATGGTCAAAATATTCTGAATAAAAAATCCATGGAGTGATCCTTGATTTGAGTTATACAATCCTCTATTGAATTTCTTATAGGAATTGGTAGATTGAATCAATTGTATTCAAACTCCTTTTTAATTGTATCTCAATATAATCATTATTTGCTTTGATTGCTAGAATAGAATTAAATGCTTTGCTTTAGTTGTTAATCAAAATCTCTCCAGTCTAAATCATGTTTTTGGTTTTCTTTTACTTAGATTCAATTGCTTAGTTGCTATTCAATTCAAGCTAGTTTAGTGTTCTCTAAATGTTTGTAGCCTATATTTGGCTTGGTCCTTGAGGAAATTGACTCCGGTACTCACCGAATTTTATACCTCAATCGCGATACTCGTTCTCTTGTGGGGGCTCAATTTTTTAACATCTTTAAAAGTGATTCATGTATGGAAACTAAAAAAATATGATCATAAACACTTGAGTTCTAAATAATCCAATGTAAATTAACATAATCTCAATCCATGCAAACCCAATTAGATTATAGATAGTCATTTCAAAGTATTTATATCATGGATTTAAGCAATTCTCATCCCAATATCTAAATTTTGTATGAGAATTCAAAGATATGATCATAACTACTTAAGTCCTAATGAATCTAACATGAATTAGCATAGATTCATACATGCAAATGATAAAGCATTCAAGCACAATGAAATACCTTAATAAAATTCATAATCCTCTAATTGATCTTCACATCCCCTGCCAAGAGAAGAGTTTAGCTACTTGAATTCATAGAGAATTACATTAAAATGATAAAAATGTACTTGATTATAATGAAAATGAAGAACTACAAAGAAATCTAGAGTTTCTCTATCTAAAACTGCTCATGAAACTCTCTAAAAACTCAAACAAAATCTAAAATAAGAAGAGATTCTGAATATAGGCCCAAAATTGCGTTAAATAGTCTGAAAAATAATAGAGTTCCAAGTATTGTTCAAACAGGCTGAAGGGCGAATGGTACTTTGAACCTAATTCAAGCGAGATAAAACAGCCTTTGATCTTTCAAACGGGGTGCTGGCCGTTTGAACGGGTTGCTAATGGGCTCTAGCTATTTGAACGCTTGTTGAAAATGTGTAGATCTTGAAAAGTTATATGAAATAGATATATTATAGATCTTGATAGCACTTTTAGTTTGAGAGATATTACCTTATAAAGTTTTAGCTATGTGTGCTTCAATAGCTTATACTCTAACATCATCTTCTTGAAACTGATTGTCTTTTGTTTGAAGTCATTGAATTTAAGTTCAAAATCTATATAACATAAAATAAACTTAATTAACACTAAAATAAAACTAAAAAGGTATATAAACTCCTAAATTAAGACTAACAAAACATAAGTTCATGTGTTGTAATTGCACTTTTAAAGTACAATCAATATTAAATTCATATAACTATGGAGTTATGGATGATTGTACTCCAAAAGTGCAATTAAAATGCTTTACTTGTGTTTTGTTGGCCTTAGTTTAGGATTACTTTTGCTTTTTATAAGCACCCTATTTTTGCCCACTCAGTAATTTTTGGCCTGATCAGACTCACATTCAAACCGATACAGACACATTCAAGCCCAAACTGGATTTCTAGACTTAATCCAATTAATCAACAGCTTCGCGAGCCCGCCAGGCCCAATAGAGGCAAAATGACCAAAATACCCTCGGCACATTACTCGGTCCAATTCTAATTGGCACGTCTTCTTAAAGACGATAAGTCCGTATTTCAACTTTAATTTTAGTTTCAATTCTAGTCCAATCTAGTCAAATTCAACTCGGCACGTCTTTTGAGAAAATTGATCTCTTAGGTAGTAAGTCCACCTCTTATGGCACGTTTATTGAGAGAGCACAAAACCTCTTGGAATGATAAATCCCTTCACACCCGTCGACTGGGACAAAACTTAAGTTCCTGATATGGTAGAGCAGTTTACTTCTGGCGCCTGCTAGCCCGCTAACGTAGAATGAGTTATTTGGCACGCCAATCGGGAAAGTACCTAAGGCCTCGAGGCTATAAGGCCATCCAACAGCTTCTTGAGATCAGACAGTCTCTGGAATGAACGCATATCATTAGAGTGATGGAAGCACTCATAAACATCGCAACCATTAGAATAACGAAAACACTTGCGAGCAGGTCAACATTGAGAATGCCAACAAACCCTTATGTCACAAGACCGAACATGCCTTTTGGTAGTGGCACATTTACTGGAGAACGGGATACCTTTAGAAACCAACTCGTCACACACCGTTGCAGTAATGGAAATACTCAAAACTCGAGTCAACACTAGTGCCTGCTAGCCCATTCTGATGAAAATTAACCAAACTGTCCCTTAGGCCCTACTTACATGCTTTTTAAGGAAGTACCTAAGACCTTAGAGGGGTAAGTCCACCCTTCTAAGATTATCCCAAGAATAATCTAGCATGTTCAAATGCCTCCCAGTCGCTTCTGGATCGATTCCGGGAGTATCCGATCAAAATAACCATTTTGTTCCTAGGCATCCAATTGCCTCCGGGAATCACACCAGCTCTGGGTATCAAACCAGTTACCTTCTGAGGATACTTCTAATAGTATTCTCAACATTCTAATAACTCTCTGGACCATTCCGGATCCATTTCGGTAAACCCGATACAAAATGACTGTTTTGCTCCTAGTGGACCGGTCGCCTCTTTTAATCACACCAACTTTAGGTACCAAACCGGCAACCTTTTGGAACACTCTCAATAGTGTTTCCAACCTTCAAGCCTTATCATGGACCACTCCGGGTCGATCCTAGTGCTCCCCGAGGTTAAATGACCGTTTTGCCCCTAGTGTTCATTTCACCTTTTTCAACTACTCCAGCTTTGATTATCAAGCTAGTTACCTTCGGGACATTCTTTTAGGGGTTCTCGTCCATTCTCAGCTGAGTTTGACTACTCGGAACCTCCTAGATCATTCCCAAACTTTCCAGAGTGACTCTTAGTGAAGTCAAGCCAAAAATTGCATGGTAGTCGCTAAAATAAGCACCCAAATCTTCTGCATTGCGTCACAAGAGTCAAAGATTTGTTTATGGCCGCTCTAAATAGTTTCATAAGTGGCTGGCACCACTGCAACAAGCGCCAGGGCTAAATTTTAGCTGGCTAAATACATGTCACCCCTTACGTATTCCAAATCCTCCAAAATTGTTCCAGAAACTCTACCTCTTTGAAAATAAATTTCGAGTTGGCTTAAAAACCCTACTTCTCTCCAGTCTCATTCAAACCCTAGCATTCATATAATCCATACACTCAAACCCTAGCTTCCAAGCATCCTTTGAAGATTAAGTGTTACCCTATTGAAGCTCTCAAGGTGTTCATCAAGTACAAGTTCAAAAGATCTATTGAAGAAGTAAAGCAAGGAAGAAGATAAGTCCAAGTAATTCCACCATCAAAACATCAAAACAAAAAGAAAACAAGGTAGGGTTCTATTTACTTTTATGTAATTCTCCTCTCTCTCTTCTCCCTCCTAGTTCACTTGGACTATTCTCCATTTTAATCCTCATTTTCTACCTCCTCTTCTTGCATTCTTAAAATAAGAGACTTTTTGGTTCATGCATAGGAAGGCCTTGGAGGAAATCACTGTGTTAAGGATTTTCTTTGAGTTTAACCTAAGACGGTATGGGTTCGGCCCCCTTGATTATGTGGTGAAACTCAACCTTGCATGTTCATGTCCCTATTGCATTGTTCCTATCATAATCATGCATTCAAAGATGTTTTCAAACTTGCATTAAAGGTTGCTTTCAAAACTTGCATTCAAAATCTTTTTTTTCAAAATTATTTTCCAAACCACAACTCTAAGATGATTCTAGTCATTCTATGACTAATGTTGTTTAGGAAAGTGTTATATTTAATGTGTCCATTAAGGTCTAAATATGGGTTTCAAACCTTGGTTGTTGTCAAAATCACAATACCAGAATAGCTTTAGTCTTCTCATGATTAAAATCGTTTTAGGAAAGTGAGATATTCAAAAGATTTTCAAAAGTCTATATTCAATTCCTTTCTAAATCGTTTTGCAAATCTATTTTTTTAAAAATCCTTCTCAAAGATTTACTTTCTAAAAACTTTGAGCCTTGAGATCCAAGTCAAAACTCTAGTGTCCGTGTTTAGGAAACCTTAGGTTTCTCATATAAAATTATGATTTTCTATTTACATCAAATCATAAATTTTCAAAGTCATTTTCTCTATGAAATCATAGGTTTCCTAATTCAAAAGTCACATAAAATTATAGATTTTAAAAGATAAAGCTTTTCAATTTTAAGTCAAATCAAATATTTTCTAATTTTAAACTTTCTTTATTCCAATCTTTCTTAAATTAATTCGATTCGAATCTGATAACTATGAGCTGCCCATGATTCCCACTTTTTCAGACAAATATTATTCAAATTATATATGCATGGTACGGCAGATGATTCGCCAATTGCATGTGTAATTTTTATAGAATCTAAAGAAATGAAATTCTTACCAAAAATAAAGAAAAAAGAAATGAAATTCAAAATTTAAAAACAAATGTACATTGGCGCTTTCACAGTCACGGGACTAACTTTGAAGGGGGGAGAGATAGTACTGATAAATAACAGTAACGACAAAACTGCCACGTGGAGAGAGTTTCCTAATAATTGCCACAACGAAACACTTGGGTGGTTGCTTTTCCTGCTGCCTCTTTGAAGCCACAGTAGAATACTGTCACTTCCTGGGCAAAACTGCAGACACTACTCTCTCTCTCTCGGTTTGTTCCATGTATTTGAATCGTATTGCTTGTTAATAAACGTATTTAAATAAAGAATGGACATTGCAGGGTGTGAACATATGCACTTTATTAATTATAATAAACTTCTAGAAAAAATTGTGAAAATTTTGTAATTTTAGTGGATTGCTATTGTAATGTGCTGAGTGAAATTAATATAGGTGGGTAATTTTATACAAATAGAAAAATAATACAAGATTTTGTACAAAATGATATAGCTGAATTAAGACATTTTGCATTAAAACAATGAGTGTTATTTATTAAGTTGACTCTTAATTAAAAGACGATATCACCACATCATTATTATGAGATTTTTTTTTATATAGTTTCTGTAATATTAGAATTTTTCTATCTAGATTTAACAACAACAAAGAAGCGATGACAAAAATGTAAAAATAATGACTTCCTGATTCCAGACTTTGAGAAGTGGCTACAAAGAGAACTTCTTATATGTATGAAGCCATAGTTGAATCTAATATCGGGTTGGCATGGCCTTCTTGTAGTAATCAGTTGTTATCAGAAGCATTTATGCATGCAAATTAACTCTGTAAATGAAATTTGAATGTAAGAAGGTTATGAAAGCATTTATTGGTCAAAGAAAAGAGGGATATGGATTGGGAGAGTGAAGTTTTAATGGAGGTCAACGTGGTGATCATATTATAAGGAAATGAGGAGTGCCGACAGTTTGAAAGGAATGTCAACAAGAGGGACCCAGAAATTTACCATATATTTATTTTGTTGGTAATATCAATTAGTGTGAGGGTTAGGTATTAGGTGGACTCTGGGCAAACACATTCTTTGGGAGTGATGAAGTAATCAGCGAATAACATCTCTCTCTCTCTCTCTCTCTCTCTCTCTCTCTCTCTAGTTAAATTAATAGGATGTAGACTCTGGATAAAAGGATATAAAATTCTCAGCTGTCGAGTTTGTTAGAATTTGATCAGTTTGTGAATATTCTCGGAGTCGCGCGGAGTCTATGCTTATGACAGTCTGTTCCGCATAACCTTATCCTTATTGTCTTACAAAAAGAAAGAAGGAAAGAAAAACTGAAAAAAGAAAAAAGAAGGGACAGGAAAATAATGAGGGAGGGGGATATAATTTGGTTCTAATGCAAAAACTTGTCCAACTCAGTGAAAAACTGAAAATCTTCAAAGCTATTCAATATAAAAATTGCGACAAATTTCTATTTGAATCGTTTAGAATTAGTTTATGTTCTCCAAAGCTGAAAATTGGATATAAACCAAAGGAGAAAAAACTGTGAGTTGGCGCTAACAATTATAGTCAAAGACAAGAAGAAAAAAACTATGGGTAGAAGGCGAAACATATAATTGAAGAGAAAGATTCAAGGTAATACGAAAATTGAATCTACAGAAATATTTAAGGCGCATTCACGAATAAAATTCTATTCCACTATCACAAAACAAATAATTTCAAGTACATGTTCAGCATACAAGTTTACCTAAATTCCATTCTCTTTTACCGGCTCACCTTCACAGGGGTTTGGGACCACCAAATACATGGCTTGTCTGTGCTGAACTGATTTTGGGGTCGAAAGAGCTTATGTCGATGCCTTGTTGTTGGTCTCCGTGTGAGAATCTACCACCCATGTTTCTTACCATCCCTCCTCCAACACCCAGAAAATCCAGTGTCATTCTATCAGACCCTCCAATATTTACTGTGAAATTTTGGCGCAACTTAGCCTCGTCCATGGGGCCAAAATTCGCGTTACTATGTTGCTGTTCGAATGTAACGCCACCTCCATCAAATCTAACATAGCTGTTATCTCGTTCAGTTCCTCTACCAAACATAGAATGATTCCCATTTGCAAGAGAATTCATTAGTCCTTGGAGTTGATTTTCATTTCCCATTTTACTGCTGCTACCGAAGCCAAGCTGTCTCTCGGATTTTGTGCCAGTCGAGGAAGAGCTTCCTAAACCATTTAGTAGAGAAGCACCGTTTGTGCTTGTAGTTGAACCCATTTGGGCAGCCTTTTGAAGCAATGCAGTGGCAGACATATGTGGCGCAAGGTTTTCATGTTGCAGTGAAGTATTATAGAGAGAAGAGAGACCGGAATTACCAACAGTGTCACTCATGTTGCCAGGAAAGAGTGTTGTTTCTTCCCCACCACCACTTGCATTGTTGAACTGAAGATCTGGAAGTTGCATCAAACCATGAAATGAGTTGTTTGGGATTAAACCGTGCTGACTTTGTTGTTGTTCTTGATAGCCTTGGTTTGAGTCCGGCATGAAGAATGCATGCGAAGGCATTGATTGCAAAGGATGGCTCAAGGAAGAAGGATTCGAAGGAGGAATGAGCTGCTCGTATTTCACTCCCCCGGCACTGCCAAGCCTTAACAGGTTGCTAGATGGGTGGTTCTGACCTTGTAATGGTGAAATTTGGGAACCCAATTGAGATAGACCCAAGTTCATGTTGTTAGTTCCATACAGATGGCTACCAATGGTGCTTAGGCTTGAAGGATGCCTTGCACTTTCCTGAGCCAATGCATCACAGAAGGCCCTGTGGGTAATGAAACTGTCGCGCCTGCAACAATTATTATTAGAGAAAAAGCCATTAGGTCAAATTTCATAGAGTGTTATGTGGACACATGGAAGAGGACACGAAATGAATTATGAGATTTGTCATTGTGAAATTGGATCCGAAGTCCAAAGTTGCTTGCCATCACAATATTTTGTACCGAATCATTGTCATTGAGACCTTTTAAATTAATGGAGAAATCACAGTGGCTCGTTTCAGATGTGGATACAACAATTCAAAATCAGTTAATAGTCATTTCTTTTACACATTACTTCAGATGTTTCTTCAAGTTTTCTTCTTGACGAGTGCAACAATTCTATACGAAAAGACTGAAAGTATCGCAAATAGACACAAAGGAGGGAAATAAAAGAAGAAAAAAAACTTCGTTTATCGAATTCTATTATTAGGAGTGTTAAAAATACTCACAAGAAAAAAGTTTATGGAGGAATAAACTGGTCTTCAGTAATAGATAATGGGACTAAGAGAAATATAGAAAAAGATCCCTCATTATACTGTAGTGTTGGGTAAAATGGGTATCAAATGTTTCTTTCTCTGGAACACAAGAAGAGCAACGAAAAATAAAAAAAATAAAAATAAATAAGCAACTAGTACGTAACTCTATTGGAGCATTGCTGAAAATGGTTTAGCTACCATTTCTAGGACTGACTACTCAATAAATACAAGAAAGAATTACATTCAGTTTTGGTGAAAGATCTGCAACTGAAAAGCCTATTTCTAGGGCTGTAATTCAATACAAAACACAAGAACTGTCTATGTACCAATGTCAAAAATTTCCTCAACCATGAAAGTTAAATCTCAAATGATCAAATGTTCAAAAACCCTTGATAAGTCAAGTAAGCAAGAGAATGTTTCATGTTGAAATGACTACAAAGCTTGGAAATTGATGCTACACATGAAGAATTACCAATTACTGCTGAGAGAGAGAGAGAGAGAGCAATATAACGGTCCCATAACCCTAACAATTCATGGGAAGGAGAACCCACAAGAGAACAAACCCAGTAATGATATCCAACTCACATGAGAACAAACCAGTTATCAATATCCTTCCTCACCTTGTATCAACTGCACGTGAATAGCAAAAGATGACAGGCGGTGTTGCCAAGGAGGAGATGCGAATTACAATTCTTTTTTCCTATTTCAGTTATCAAATATTCTTATACGCATACCATATACACCTATATTCATATATCTATGTATATATATATATCAAGCATCTAGACCATGCCAGTATCACATATTGCTTACGTAGAAGCATTGCAAGGGGTAGAATAAACGAGTAAAAGAAGAAGAAAAAAAAGTAAATAAAAAAAAAATATTTTCCAAAGGCTTTCCTCATTACTTCAGATATAGAACAACCTAAAGAAGAAGAGGAAGAAGAAGGTTGATATCTGAAAGCCAATTTTTGCATGGTTTCTTGGTAACTTAACAAAATGAATGGGTGATTAGATTATAATTATCATTTGTGCATGTGATAACGAGAAAAAAATAATAAATTTGTTACCTTGAGAAGAGAGTACCACAGTCACATCTGTATTCTCTGGTACCACAGGTCTTTGAATGAGCCTTCCAATCAGATTGCACAGCATATTTCTTTGAGCACTTCTCACACTTATACTTCTTCTCACCGTGTTTTCTAGAGAAGTGCTTCTTAATGCCAGTGAGGTCTCCAAGAGCCCTAGAAGGCTCGTGGTGGACGCAAGTGGGCTCAGGGCAAAGATAGACCTTCCTCTTCACCTCTTTTGTAGTCTTCTGCTTTAGCTTCCAAGGCAGGTTGTGTCCTCTTCTGTGGAGCTGTAGGTTTTGCTCTCTTTGAAACCCTTTGTTGCATACCTCGCAAATGAACCTGTTTGTTGCCATTAGGGTCTTGGGAGATAGTGCTATTACCTCTGCATCTGGATCTGTTAATAAGAAAAGCCAAACAACAAAATAACAGAAAATTCACATAATCGGAAGACCTAATTAGGTGGAAAAAAGATGATTTAAAATAAAATATAAAAAAATAAAAACCCATCAACTCCATAGATGTCCAGAAAATAAAAAACATAGAAACAAAACAATGATTTTTATTTTTTATTTCTTCAAAACTAGGGTTTTCTGGGAATTGTCCACTTCATCAACATAATTTATGATATAATAGATGCAATAGGTACTTGCATGGTGTTCCCGGGAGATTTCTCCTTTTCTTTGGTGGTGCTGTAGTTGGAGTAGTTGAAGAAGTGGATATGGAGGAATGTTGTTGTTGATGTGGTTTCATCTGGCTTTGATCTCCATCTCTTATTCCGAAGAACGGTCCAGACGAGGAAGCGGCAGCCATGCTTTGTTTCACCAAATCCTTGGGCAGCTTCCAATGGTTGCTCTCAACCTTTCTTCAACAGAAGCCAATCTACAGTACAAAATCAACCAATATCGCTGCCACCCACCTTAGTTTTTACAGATCCTCTACCGATCTTAGCCCTATCAGAAGCATGCAAAGGGATGAAAAAATGAAATTCTAGCTCTTTCTGTGATTAGTCTACCTCAGCTTAGTAACTTGAAGAATTTTAAAATAGAAACAAGAAAGATCCAAGAGCAAAAGTATCCAAAGGGACAGCTACAAGCTGGAGATGAAGAGGAGACATTCAATCCGTAGACCTATTTTGCTTCACCTCTACTGCAGTACCATTTATTGCTTTTCTTATTTTTATATAAAAACTGATGCTGCAGATATTACTATTCTTCGATGATTTAATGTCATGTAATATTCAACACATACATATCCACCCATATATGCACATGCCTCTCTCTCTCTCTCTCTCTCTCTCTCTCTCTCTACAGTATTCCTGATTTTCCTGATTATTTTGCATTTTTAATAGTGAATTTAAAAAATAAAAAAAAAGTGGCAACGAAAGGGGAGGGGCCCTGTTGCTGTTATAGGCAACTCACACGCAGAATAGTTGTGTCGTCATGCGGCAATGGTTTGGGGCCATACACCAACCCGTAGGCCTCACCTTTGCCCATCTCTCTCTCTCTCTCTTCGTATCTTCTTGTTGCAAGCATCAAGACAAGTTTCCCTTTCATCACTTCCCCACTTCACCTCCATCTGACACGGTCTCCCTGTACTCTTACTTATTTATGGTTTAACCCTACGTACGGTTCCTTATGGACAATCCGACATTCCTCCATATGCTCTGTTAAATTTAAAAAAAAATTCATTTTTCATTTTTATCTTGGTAGTTTTTATGGAATTCACCATTTTTTGTTCTAAATTCAGATAAGAGAGCTAGAAGCCAAAAATTTCAAGTTTAGTTTTGATCCTCATTTTAAATGGTATTTTTTTCTCTGTTTTTGGAAAATGTCTTTTTTTCATTGAAATCCAAACTTAAGTTCACTTCACATATACAGTTTGATTGTACTTAAAAAATGCAATTATAAAACTTTAACTTGTATTTTGTTAGTCTTAATTTAAAATTGTATATACCTTTTTAGTTAGATTTTATGATTAATTAAGTTTGTTTTTCTTTTGTACAGGAGCTTTAATTGGACAACTTACGAAATTCGGAACAAAGGGAAGAGGGTCCATTTGAACAGCCCCTGCCAGATAGCAAGAAGCTCCATTTGAAAGATGAGAGGCTAGTTTCGGCCGTTTGAAGGCCATTTGAAGACCTATCAAAAGCCTGTGCGAACAGCCCCTGAGGGTGTTCGAGCGACACGCAGAAACCCTGTTGTGTTCTCAGCCTATTTAAGGCAGAATTATTCCTAATTCATAGTTTTCCTTGTAATTCAAATATTAATGATTCAATCCAATTAATTTTAATACTTTTTTAGTTTTCATTGCAATTCAAATATTTGTGATTCAATACAATTTGTGTTTTCTTGATGTCCATGTGTAACTAATTCAACTCTTGGGACGATTGTGAAGATTATTCGAGAATCTTGAAATATGAATAGAGATAATTGGGTTTTTATTATTTTATCTTTTAAATCTTTCAATTCTTGGTAATTAATGATTTGAGTTTAAAAAAAACTTCCGTTAGAATTTCGAGTAAATCGAGTGATCGGATCAATCGGATCCAAGAGCTTCCTTCCAGTAGTTTAAATCAATTTCAATTTGTTTTAGTTTAATTAAATCAATCTTCAACAAACATTTTTTAGTTTCATTTTAGAAGTAGTTCATAGGTTCTTGCTTCATCTGAGAGGTAAAATTATGAGCTAATTCATCATACTAAATTGATCCTTGAGAAATTCAACCCCGTACTCACCGGGTGTTACTGATTCGCCATCCTACTTTTGGAGTTGTCATTAAGCACTTTTTGGGTGAAGTCAGAGTTCAACATTAATTCTCACATATGTTACTTAATTCATTTTAAAAAAAAAAATTTAGCTTTAATACATTTCACTATGTTGGTATTTGTTGTTTCAAGTTTTACCTCCCAAAAAATGAACAAATAATAATTTGAGAATTATGGGGTGATTTTAGAATTTAATTTTTGAAGAAGAGGATGTGACCTGCCGTGATGGTTAGTGTTCATTCACCCTAATCCTATGGCGCAAGCTCAAGTTGCCGAAGTCAACCTCTTCGTCAAAAGTGTAGGCATGGTACGTAACTGCTCCTTCGCCCTAGTGCTACCAATCTCTCACAGACCTTACTGCAAAGTAAGAACTTCTGAACTACGAGAGAAATCGAATTAATGTTTTCTTCCCACTGCGAAAGAGCGACTGGGAGAGGAAGAGTGATCTTTAGAGTGCATTGCTCAAACAAACAAGCAGTTGTAAATAATTTAAGTTATATTTAGCATCTTTGTACTTTATTTTGAATCTAACATGTGGTCACTGGACTTCCAATTGCGATAATTAAAACAATATACTTTTGATTGTTGCAATTCCAACACATTAGTTCCTAGGGTTTAATTTGATACATTATATTTTTACACATTAGTCAAATCCCATGTAACTTTTTAACATAAATAGTTGGAGGATTGACACTGCAACTTAACCGAAATTATAGGATTTGAATTGTCGTGATTAAAAGCGTTCGAACCAGAGTGAAATTTGATGTAAAATGGAAGGGTACAATATATAGTTTATTCCAAATGAAATTATTCCAATATATGAGGTCGCCACTGCAAAAATGATTACAAGGTTTCGCCTTGGATCCCATAAAACATTTGGGAAACTTGAAATTGATATTCCATTTCATATTCTGCTCGTTTAATCATTGACCCATACAATACCCTCTATGAACGTAAACCACATTATTGAAATACTTTTTGTCAAAACTTATCTACGGAAAGATTCTTGAAAGCGACTTTGCTATTTTTACATATATACCTCTCTATAAATACAATTTAAAATACTTTCTTCTCTGAAACAGAATTTGCAGTAGAAGTAGATTATATCAAAATCAAACTGTAAAAATTGAACCCAATGGGCAATGGCACCCCGTCCCCCTGAGTTGGACGGCAGGTCAATTTTCACGTGATTCATCAAGCATACCAGAGAAAGAGGTCAATTGTAAGGAATAAACAGCTAAATTGCAAGTTTTGGATTTAAGAATATTGAGAATTCAAATATCTTGTTTTTTTTTTTATAGTTTTAAAATTAGGCAAATGAACTGCTATCATGGAGGCTATTACAGATTGTTGCTTAGCAAATTAAAATACTGAATTTTGACTTCAGGAAGTCAGAGTTGTAATATTGTGTCAAGAGTATTTTAATTGGTGTCTTTGCGACTAGGAACTTGGGACCATTACATTTTGTATATCAGGGATCCAATCCAAAGTCCACTAAACAAGTGAAAAGAAAACACTTTAGGGTTAGCTGCAAGCATCTATGTTTTGCTGTAGCAAACATGCAATATTAATTGTATATAAAAGCATGGATATTGGTTGTGAAAACACGTGGCATTAATCCAAAAATGAAAATTTTAGCGCTTTAGGGTCGATATGTATGTATGTATATATATATATGTGTGTCTGTGTGTGTGTATTCAGAAGAAATTGTATGCTGTCCCTTGGTTTGATTATAATCATTGCCATTACATTCAAACCTAAGTGATTCATTCTTATGTACTCCTGGAGAAAGACTAAAAGGAAAATTTGTTCACGTTGTACACAAAAGGAATAATCTCTTGTTACAGAACAGGGGAATTATTATCATTTAAGGCAAGTATATGGCTGTACCACTACTTCAGCAACTAAAGTTGGACAGCCTACATATATATATATATATGAAAATCTGCAAGAGACAGAAAGGATTTCATAAAAAGTCATACTGAAAGTCACCTTCTGAATCGCTTCTAAAGATGATATAAAATTGAACTTTTTCGCAAGAGTACGAGTGTCGCGATTAAAGTATAAACCGATAGCGTTTGGTATCGTTCGCTCCCAAGGGACCAAGTCAAATATAGGCATCACATAAGCAAACAACCAACAATTGATTCGAATTAGAAAGCCATTTAAGTAAATTGAAGCTATCTACAAAGAAGACCGAAAATATGTTGATAGTGAGAGTATTTTGACTACTAATTAAACTAAGTAAACTAAGTATTAAGAGCAATTCTAACTAGATTTAAAAACAATTAACTAAAGGTTTGAATGCAATTGCTTCAATTCATCAATTCTCTACAACGTCTTCAATGGAGATTTGGATAACCCAAGTCAAGGCTCACTCCATAGATCCTTGATTTGGAGGATTTCGATCATAGAAACTCGAATTCATGTTCAAGTGAGTATAGATTGATGTTCAATTGTAGGAATCATAGAGACAAACCATCAATTGTGCAATTCCTATACTAATTAGATAATTGTGCATAGCAATTACCAATATCGATTATGAATCTAAGTGTTCTATGGATTTACAACTCAATTGAAATAAATTTGAAGAAAAACATAAGATGGATCATTGAAGTTCTTTTACCTCCATTGAAACCCCTTGAAGATCCTTAGTAAATCTCTACAATTACATCCAAAAGATACTTAGCTACTTGATTCCATGAGAGAAAGCATCAAGTAATATAGATCTTGCATTAATTGGAGATGAAATTGATGTTTGCTTACAAAGAAAATAGAAGAAAATGAAGGAACATACAAAGGAAACTAAATTTCTCTCTCTAAAATTCGCACTAACTGTAAATTTAATATAAATTGGTGATAGGTACAAAAAATCATGTCACTTTCCGAATATATAGCAGTGAAAACCAAGCAAGAGGCGCTAATACCATACGTACGGTACTATTCACTGTACGTATTGTACTAACCTTACACTAATTTGAGCTCTCTGAATCTTGAAAAATTTTTACAAGCATACATACAATAGACCTTACTGATTGCACTCCAAAAGTGCAATTATAACAGCTTAATTTGCCAATTGTTAGCCTTAATTCAGGATTTTATATGCTTTTTTAAGTAGATTTTAATATTAACTAAGTTATTTTGCTTTTTATAGGTTTTGAGCTTAATGTAAGGGGTTTTGGACGTATTTCGGATGAAAGAAGAATGTGTTTTTCAAGACAATGTTGTCAAAGTACAAATTGTTAAAGCTGTGGTACAACCAGTTGAAACACGCAGAGCTGAAACTTTGGAGGGCCATATCTCCCAAACCAAAAAGGCTATCGGAATCCATAATATATTGATTTCATATAATTTTTAAAAATCTATCAAAACAAGCTGACCGTACGTACGGTGGTTCAACTGTATGTTCACCGTACGTATGGTCTGCCAAAATTTCAAACTTCAGAAGGTTGTATTCAACATATTTGGCACCATATGAAGTCCGTACGTATGGTATTTTGACCGTACGTACGGTACTTTGGACTGTACGTATGGTCCCGGCGCTCCCTGTGCGTATTTTTTAGCTATATCTTCGGGAAATGACACGATTTTTGGATCTAACTTCATTTTAGGCAAGATTTTCAGTTAGAACAAGATGTAGAGAAAGAAAGTGTGTTCGTTATATTTTTTCTTGCATTTTCTTACACTTTCTTTGTAAGCAAACACTATTTTCTTCAACAATTAATGAGAAATCTTCAATTTTTCATTCTTTCTTCTATGGAACCAAGTAGCTAAGCCTTCCTTGGATGCAATTGTGAAGATCTACCAAGGATCTTCAAGGTCTTCATTGGAGGTCTATACACTTCAATGATTCATCTTATGAATTCTTCAAATTCATCTCAATTGTGTTGTAATTCTTTAGTAAACTTAGATTCATAATCACGTTTGGTAATCTCTATGCACAATTCCTTAATTGGTATAGGTATTGTACAAATTATGACTTGAACCTAAGAATCTTAACAATTGATCATCAATTACAACTAATTGAGCATCAATCCCCGCTTATATAGTCTAAATCTTCTGAATTAAGGTTCCGCAGAGTGAATCCTTAATTTGAGTTATAAAACCCTCTATTGGGGCACTTGCAGAGAATTGGTAGATTTGATCAATTGTGTCCAAGACCTTTATTAATTGTTTCAAATTTAGTATAATTGCTTTCAATTTCAAGTATAATTAGCTTAGTGTAGTAATCTTCAACCTCTCACCATACAAGCATTTTTGGTTATACTTTTAATTTCAATTTGTCAAGTAATTCGCTAATTCACCTCTTTTGGTTGGTTGTATTGTCCTTTTGTAACGCCTATATTTGGTTTGGTCCCTTGGGAGAGAACGATATCAGACATTATCGGTTTATATTTCGATCGACACCCATACTCTTGCGAAAAAGCTTAATTCTAATACAAATTTGAGAGCGAATCAAGTTTTGGCGCCGTTGTCGGGGATCAAAAGCATGAGGCTAACACCAACAAGTTGCAGATTGGAGAAGCACTTGGCAAATTGCACATAAAAAAAAAACACAAAAAATAGCAAATAAAGGAGCATAAGAAAACTTAACAGGTGGGAGTTGATCACTCACCCTCGACGAAGGAATCTTCAGCTAAGACCATGGGTAACTTCGTTCCACCCTTTTGTGTGATAGCATGATAGATTTTGATTTTGATTTTTCTCTTTTATTTTAGGATTATTTTTGTTTGATTAGTGTAGAATTTTTCATTGCATTGTGAACTTAATTGGTGAATAGTAATTGGTGGATAGGCTTGTGTGCTATATGCTTATTGGTGGTATTGGTATTACCTAAGAAGATTGGAGGTTTCGGTTGGTTTGAATTGAATTGAATTGTGAAATTGTGGTACATTTACGTGGCGATTGGAATGTTCGGAAGGCAAATTGATGGAAAGGAACTGTGAATTGATTTGTTGAGGCGCGGATTGCCAATTTGTTTGTACATTGTATTTACCTTCTATTGTGCACTTCATTATGTTTGGTGGCTCATTTTCACACACATTACCATCTCACCACATTGGCATAGGCACAATGGACTACTCTTCCCAATGGATTGAGAATGGTGGTGTAGACGCCCCTCCATGTTGGTCTCTTAGAAACTATATTCAAGCTAATGCAATGAGAAAACAAGAACTATCCAACATGTCTTTTAAAGAGTGTCTTCAAGCCAATGGACATATGTAAGCACCCCATTTTTGACCGCTCGGCAGTCTACACTCCGTCCAGACTTGTTTTCAAGTCATTTTGGGCATATTCCTATCGAATCCAATTCCCTAGGTCTAAATTCCACCTTTCCATCGCTTCGCGGGCCTGTCAGGCCCAAATAGAGGCAAAATGACCAAAATGCCCTTAGGGGCATTGTCCTTTCTTATTCCAATTCCGATCCCTCTCTCGAGACAGTTTATTCCTCGAGACGGTCCGAGTAGTAAAACACTCACAAAACCGTCGGAGTGGCGGAAACACTCACAAAACCGTCAGAGTGGCGGAAACACTCACACAACCGTCAGAGTGGCGGAAACACTCAAAACCCAGGCACGTCTCTTCGGAGACGATAAGACCCCTTTCCAATCCCTCTCTCGAGACAGTTTATTCCTCGAGACGGTCCAAGTAGCAAAACTACTCACACAACCGTTAGAGTAGCGGAAATACTCCACCGTTAGAGTAGCGGAAATACTCATAGACCCATTAGAGTAGCGGAAATACTCACAGAGCCGTCCGAGTAGCAGAAATACTCAACCGTTAAAGTAGCGGAAATACTCATAGAGCCGTCTGAGTAGTGGAAATACTCAACCGTTAGAGTAGCGGAAATACTCACAGAGCCGTCCGAGTAGCGGAAATACTCAACCGTTAGAGTAGCGGAAGTACTCACGGAGCCGTCCGAGTAGCGGAAATACTCAACCGTTAGAGTAGCGGAAGTACTCACGGAGCCGTCCGAGTAGCGGAAATACTCACAGAACCGTTAGAGTAGCGGAAGTACTCACAGAACCATTAGAGTAGCGAAAATACTCACAGAACCGTTAGAGTAGCGGAAGTACTCTCAAATCGTCAACCCCGTCCGAGTAGCGGAAATACTCACACCGTTAGAGTGGCGGAAACACTCAAAACCCAGGTCAACACCAGTGTCTGTTATCTCACTTCGGTGAAAAATGACCAAACTACCCTTAGGACCTTCTCCGAGACTTTCCGATCAAGATGACCATTTTGCCCCTAAGCATCTGAACGCCCCGGGAACCACACCGGCTCTGGGTAGTAAACCGGTAACCTCCCGAGAATACTTTTTATAGTATTCTCAATTTTTCTTTACCTTTTCGGACCATTCCGAGTCAGTTCCGGCAAACCCGGTACAAAATGACCGTTTTGCCCCTGGTGGGCCGGTCTCCATTTCCGACCACACCGGCTCTGGGTATTAAACCGGTAACCTTCCGAGAATACTTTTTATAGTATTCTCAATTTTCCTTTACCTTTTCGGACCATTCCAAGTCAGTTCTGGCAAACCCGGTACAAAATGACCATTTTGCCCCTGGTGGGCCGGTCTCCATTTCCGACCACACCGGCTCTGGGTATCAAACCGGTAATGACCCGGAAACACTTTTTATAGTATTCTCAATCTTCCTTTATCTTTCCGGACCATTCCGAGTCAGTTCCGGCAAACCCGATGCAAAATGACCGTTTTGCCCCTAGTGGGTCGGTCTCCTTTTCCGACCACACCGGCTCTGGGAATCAAATCGGCAACCTCTGGGAACATTCTAAATAATTTTTCCAGATCTCAAGTCTTCTTCTGGGACAGTCTGAGTCTGTCCCGACAGTTTTCTGGTCCAGTTGACCGTTTTGCCCCTAAAGGCCCGGTCGACCTTTCCGACACATCTTACCCTCACTTTTCAAGTCAAATACCTCCAGGACACTATTTTAAGTGTTCCTGCTCCTTTCCGGCCTTCCGGGTCACTCCCGGCTCCTTCAAATCATTCCCGGACTTTCCGGAGTCACTCCTAGTGAAGCCAGGCCAAAGTTTACATGGTAGTCACTAGTACATGCGCCCAAATCTAGTCAAAGATACGTTGCTTGCCGACCTTAATTGTTTCCTAAATGGCTGGCGCCACTAGTGTAAATTTTGCCCTCGCGCCACTGCAACAGGCGCCAGGCTTGTCTTCCCTCTATAAATACAGAGCCTCGATCAACGTGAAAGGGGTCTGCAAACTTAACCTAAGAATCCTATATTTCGATACACAGAGCTTGAGCACCTCCAAAACCCTAGCCTCCTTAGGTTTTCTAAACCCTAGCCACTATAGACAAACCCTAGCCTCCTATACACTCATACACTCCCTCATACACTCATACCCTAACCTTCAACCATCCTGGGAAGACTTGAAGAGCTGTCATCTAAAGCTTGAAAACAACCCTTGAAGACTGAAGAAGAAGACCAAGACGAAGACCGAAGACCGAAGACTGCACGGCGCGCAAAATAAACAAGAAACAAGGTAGGTTCCCTATTTAAATTTCCGCATTCCCCCTCTCTCTTCTCTCTCCAACCCACTGGGGTTTTCTCTATTTTAATCCCCCATCTCTTTCCCCCCCTTTCTTTGCATGCTTGAAACAAGGGAATTCCCGGTCCATGTGTAGGATTGGACTCTTGGAGAGTCACCGTGTCGGGGGCTTTCTTATAGTCTAACCAAAGACCACGTGGGTCCGGCCCCCTTGATTATGTGGTGAAGCCTTAACCTTGTATGTTCACGACCCCAAATTGCATTGTGCATATCATAGTCTTGCATCTTCCAAAACTCGTTTTCAAAGTTGTTTTTCAAAAAATCGTTTTCAAACTTGTTTTCAAAATTGCATCAAAATCTCTTTTTCAAAAACTTGTTTTCAAAACCACAATTCTAGGGTGATTCTAGCCTTTCCATGGCTAGGGTTGCTTTAGGAAAGTGTTATATTAAAAGTGGCCTTTTGGCCTATATTTTCAAACTTTGTTTTCAAAACCACTTTCTTAAAGTGGTTCTAGCCCTCTTATGGCTAGAATCGCTTTAGGAAAGTGAGATGTTTTTGTACTTTCCAAAAACTCTCTCTCTCTCCAAGAATTTCCTCCTAAAAATTCCTTTTTCAATATACTTTCCTAAAACTCTCCTCTTCAAAATTGTTTTCAAAAACTCCCTTCCAAAATCTATTTTTCAAAACTCTCTTTTTCCACTCCTCTCCAAAATCTTTTCCTCAAAATCCACTTTCTAAAAACTCTCTCCAAAAACTCTCTTTCTAAAATCTTCTTTTTAGAAATTCCCCTCTAGGATTTCCCTTCCAAAATCTACGTTTCTAAAAACACACCTTCCAAAACTCCTTCTCTTTAAAATCTTTTCCAAAAACTCTCTTTCTAAATTCACTTTCCAAAAACTCCTCCCTAGGATTCCTTTCTAGAAAAACCTTCGTTTCTAAAAACACACTTTCCAAAAACTCTTTCCTTAGAGCCCCAAATCAAGCCCTAGAACCCCCAATTAGGAAACCCTAATTTTCTTTCCAAAAACACAATTTTCAAACTTTGCCCTAAACCTAGGTTTCCAAAATCTTTTGTTTTCTACATCAAAACTATACATGTTTCCAAAACCTATTTTCTACGTCGAAACTACAATTTTTCAAAACTAGGGTTTCTAAAATTTCTCTCTCCAAATTCTTGTCAAATCCTATCTTCTCTTTAAGAAACCAAATCCAATCTCCCCGTTTAGGAAACTAGATCCCGTCCTCCGTTTTAGGAAACAAAATCCAACCTTTCTCTTTTAGAAACAAAATCCAATCCCTTCCTAATCCAAATCTTTCCTAATTCCAATCCTTCCTAATCTTCCACTTTTCTAAATCTTAAGTTTCCAAAACTTGAACATAAAAATCTTTCCTAAATTTTAAAAACTCAACTTTCAAATATTTCCTAATTCTACCCTCTTTTCAAATCTTAACTTCTTAAACCTAAGTTTTCAAACCTTTCCTAAACTCAAGCCTTTCCTAATTTCAAGACTTTCTAAAATTTAAACCTAAAAACTTTCTAAATCCTAAATTTTCTAAATTTCAAATCTTTCTAAAATTCTAAGCTTCCTAAATTTGAAACTTTCTTAAGTTAAATCTTTCTAAACTTCCAATCTTTCCAAATTCTAAACTTTCCAAAACTTCAAAATCTTTTCAAATCTAAAACTTTTCTAAATTCAAGACTTTCTTAATTCAAGACTTTCTTAAGTTGAAAACTTTCTTAATTCAAACATTTCCTAAACTGAAAACTTTCCTTTTTCCAAAACTTTCTAAATTCAAAACTTTCCAATTTTCAAAACTTTCCTTTTTCAAACCTTTCCCAAAACGAAACTTTCGTATTTTCAAAACTTCCTTGTTTTCAAAACTTTCCAAAATCAAAACTTCCCTTTTTCAAATGTTTCTAAATTCAAAATTTTTTAAATTCAAAACTTTCCCAACTCGAAAACTTTTCAAAAATGAAACTTTCCTAATTCGAAACTTTCCTAAATCGAACATTTCCTAATTCAAACATTTCTTAAATCCAACCTTTCCTAATCTCCTAAACCTTCCAAGTCAAGTCAAACCTTTCCTAAGTCTAGGTTTCTTAAAACCTTCATCTCTCTAAAAACAAGTCTAAATCTTTCTTCCAAAATCAATCTTCTCAAATCCAAATCCAATCTCCTCAATTCCAATTTCCAATCTCCTTTTCTAATCTCAATTCAATCTCTTTCTTCCAATCCAATCTCTCTCTTCAAATCAATCTATTTTCAATCGGACTCTTGTCCGAACTACGACTGACCTGATTCCCCCAAAGGGATACGTAGGCAACCTTCATAGGTGCGGTCACAATACTTTTCAAACTTTCAATTCCACCCTCATAGGTGTGGTTTTCAAAATCTTCTCAAATCTCAAATTTCAATTTCAAAATTTCTATTTTCAAATTCCTATTTTCAAGTTTTCAAGCTTTTCAATTTCAATTCTATTTCTTCAAATCTCTTTCAAATCAAATCCAACTTCTTTTCAAATCTATCTTTTCATTCTCTTATCTTGCACTTGCATATCATGCATCATAGTTTTCAAACATTGTTTTTCAAAGTGAATAGGGCTGTCCATTAGTTAATTAAAGGCTCTCATAGGTGAATCTAGGGTAGATTGACATGTAGGTACCGAAAGGGCGGGGTAGGGTGATAGCTTAGTGCGTCTTCCCTACACGTAACCAACCTCCGAACTTAGAATCACTGTTTTCAAAGACCAAAAAGGAGTTATTTTTCTAAAAAGGGCTAAATGTTTTCCAAAGGTTGCCAAACAACCTGTTTTCCTAAAAACCCTCTCTTGAGGAGATATTTTCAAAAATTATTTTCCAAAACCCTAAGTGTAGTCTTCGGATTACTCTTAGTTTTAGGTGACCTAACTCACCTTAATCAAGTTAGGTGGCGACTCCGAATCTTTTTCAAAAGCCCTTTATTCAAACCTAATTTTCAATTCAAACCTAGTCGCACTCATTCTTCTAGGAGGGTGAGTTCTAACGAGAGAGTACAGCATTTTTCCCGCTTGGGTGAGTATTCCTCGAGCGCGAAAAATCTGGGTGCGACACCATAGGGAGCCTCCTAGCCCACCTCCCAATCTCGAGTGGTGTAATCAATCCAACCTTGGTAGGGGACATGAGAGCATATATTCAAATCATTATCTCGATTCACCTCAATCCTACCAAGAGCCCTTTGACTATTACTATGCGTCACCTCCACTTTATCACTACCAAGAACCCTTTAATCATTCCCAAGCTTTATCACCAATTTATCCTTATCATGAGAACTTTAGTGAAGCCTATTTTAATTTATATCCCCACTAAGAACAAGTTCATCCCACCTCTCTCCACAATGGCACAATAGAGTTCATTCTTGAGGATACACTAGAGGACACCTTACAACCATTCATGCAAATGCAAAATGGTGTAAACTCTAGGATAGATAAAGGCATTGAACACAAAGGTCAACTTCTTGATGATATTAAGGGTTAATTGGCCCTATTAATGCAAACCTTAGGTGTTCAAGAGGAGGAAGAGATTTCCACTCAATTTCAACCTAATTCTTATGAACAAATGCTTAGAAGTGAGCCCAATCTAATTCTTTACCAAGAACAAGTCCATCCAATTGAGCATATCCACCCTATCACTAACCTTGGGAATGAGAGCATCACCATTGATCAAACCTCCTTTTCTCAAGCCTTTAAGTCTAAGGAAGACGTTCTTAAGGTAAGTGAGGACATTATTGAAATGTCTCCAAGGATGAAGAACCTAGTAAGAACGAAGAGGAGTCCAAGATTGAGGACCCTAAGAAAGAGGAGAGTAAGCCTAGGGGAGAGGAAGATAATAAGAGAAAAGAGGAGCCAAATAAGGTTGCAAGTGAGTCCAATCTCACCTTCCATTCAATTGAGCAAATCCATCTCATATTTACCCTTAAGAGTGAGAAAAAGGGTGATAGAGGAACTAGTGAGAGAAAAGAGGAGTCCAAGAAGGTCAAAAATGATGAAGCGCATAGTGAGGACCCTCTAGAGAGAACAATTGCCTTTGATGAAAGTCTTGAACCTTTTGATGTTGGGGATGTTCAAGTGAATGCGGATGTTGTTATTTTAAAGAATGTGTCCACCATGTTAGAAGGTCAAGCAACCTCTACTCCTAAACCTCTAGAATTTAGTCTTAGTGTACCAACTCCTTTGAAGCTTGAACCCCCGCTTTTCGAACCAACTACCTTTCACCTAGGCAAACAACTAGAGAAAGAGGAGCTCAAGATTGAAGACTCCAAACAAAAAGAAAAGAGTGAGGATTTTGGTTTCTCAAATGTTAGGGATGTGCATGTCAAAGAGGATGATGTTGGTTTAGAGGTCATTCCTATCATATTTATAGGTCATGAGATCTATACATTTTTACCTCTAGCACCTAGTCATATACCTCTGGAGCCGTTGGATCTCCATGCCCCAACATTAGAACCAATCATCCTTCCCATTGCCGACCAACAAAAAGAAGGGGTTGGTCAATTGCCTCATATCATGAGCTTCATTAGCATTTTTGTGCATAATGATTTTGCATTTTCTACGTATCATGACATTTTTTACCCTTGTGTGCTTACATGTTCTATTATTGAGTTCATCAAAGGGGTGACCGTTGTCTATTCTTATGTGTGTTTGAACTCTTTACAAGTTGCATGCATCGATATATGGGATGTTGACAAATTTCCACTTTGTGGTATTGGATGATCTTCTTTTCAAGTCTTGTAGGAGTAGGAGCAGTTATTTTTGTTTCTTTGTTTTCTTAGTTTGTTTTTCAGCCTAGTTGGGGGGGGGGGGGGGGGGGGGGGGGGGGGGGGGGCATTCAACACCCTAACTCCTCTTCCTTCATCTTTTCATGTCATTCCGTATCTTGTCTTCATGCATTGAGGACAATGCATCCTTCTAGTTGGGGGGAGAGTAGAGGTTTTTTGCTTCTATTTGTGTTTTTGTTTATTTGATTTTGCACTTTGATTTTTGTTTATTTGTGTTGCTCTCTATTCTATATAAAAAAAAAAAATCATGATTTCCTTTAGTTCGAGGTAGAGTTTAGATTGCATATATATCTTTTGTTACACTTCGATCTCTTTGTAGTATATTGATTCTTCTCAGGTATTTTATTAAATGATGATCTTTCAATTACTTGGGATCTTAGTAAGAGGTTGAAGTATCTTATGGTCTCGGTATCATTTCTTTTTACAATCTAGCACATTCTTTCTATACTCTTCTATATTGATGTCTAGTTTGCATGGTAGATGTGTTGACTCTTTGTTTCCGAGTACCATGACATGACTTGAGAGAGTGCTATTTGAGATAAGAAGAGAGGAACATGTACTTTTATTTTGCTAAGGTTGATGCATTATCTCTCTATACTTAATTTCTTTATAGATTGTGCTTCATTCATATTTAAGTAGAGGGGACCAATTTATTGTGCACAATTATGATGACGAGCATCAATCTTTACTACCTTTAGCATGTTCATCTTTACATTAGTGGAGATTATTACCTTGTGAGTTTTAGAGCATTTATCGCCTTTTGGAGCATTTACATTTATTCAAGGATAGATTCTTCACCCTCATTTAATTCAATAGCTTCATTATGCTTGTATTTGGTTCATGAGTTGAATTTTGATCTTGATATTGACACCTGTATTCTATGAAATGCTTCGGTTGTACAACTTTGAAAATGATCTTATACCATATTCTTCTTGATAGGCATTAGTCATCCATTGCTAAACCATACATTTTCCTTGACCCTTGTTGATCTTTTGCTTTATCATTTGAAAAATGCAAAGTTATTTCTTCTCTTGTTTCACAAAGGAACGCCCATATGAGAAAAGAAAGTGTTGCTTTATTACTAAAGAGAGAGAGAGAGAGAGAGAGAGAGAGAGATCGATTTGGAAATTTCAACACAAAAAGTGCATTTTGAAGTATAAAAAAATAGATGTTAAAAAAAAAAGGGGATGATGAAAGAAAAAAAGAAAAGAATGAAAAAATGAGTTCGAGACCAAAAAAAAAAAAAAAGAGAGAGAGAAAAACAAATTGATGTGAAAATATTTCAAGGAAGGGCAAGAAATAGAGAAGAGTGTATCAAACGATTAAAAATGGAAAGATTTGTAGTTGCTTTGTATTTATCATTTCATGTCTTGGTCACACATGATATGAACATTTACTATCTCTTTACCCTCACCCTTCACCTCTTCTACATTGTTATTTCCAGCTTTACATAGATTAGTGATCCGAGTTGTATTTGATTGAAGTTTTCAAAAGAAAATAAGCTATAACTTTTGAAAATCTATCAAAATAAGCTGACCGTACATACGGTGGCTTACAGTTCATACAGTGAAAGCCAACCGTACATACGGTGGTTCAACCGTACTTACGGTCTGCCAAAATTTCAAACTTCAGAAGGCTATTTTTAGTATATTTGGCACCGTACGAAATCCGTGTGTATGGTATTTTGACTGTACATACAGTACTTTGGACCGTACGTACAGTCCGGGTGCTCCCTGTGCTTATTTTTCAGCTATATCTTCGGAAAATGACGCGATTTTTAGATCTAACTTCATTTTAGGCTAGATTTTCAGTTAGAACGAGATGTACAAAGAGAAAGTGGGTTTGTTATATTTTTTCTTGCATTTTCTTACACTTTCTTTGTAAGCAAACACTATTTCCTTCAACAATCAATGAAAAATCTTCAATTTTTCACGCTTTCTTCTATGTAACCAAGTAGCTAAGCCTTCCTTGGATGTAATTGTGAAGATCTACCAAGGATCTTCAAGGTCTTCAGTGGAGGTCTATACACTTCAATGATTCATCTTATGAATTCTTTAAATTCATCTCAATTATATTGTAATTCTTTAGTAAACTTAGATTCATAATCACCTTTGATAATTTCTATGCACAATTTCTTAATTGGTATAGGTATTGCACAAATTATAATTTGAATCTAAGAATCTTAGCAATTAATCATCAATTACAACCAATTGAGCATGAATCCCCGCTTATATAGTCTAAATCTTCTGAATTAAGGTTCCGCGGAGTGAATCCTTAATTTGAGTTATAAAACCCTCCATTGGGACACTTGTAGAGAATTGGTAGATTTGATCAATTGTGTCCAAGGCCTTTATTAATTGTTTCAAATTTAGTATAATTGCTTTCAATTTCAAGTATAATTAGCTTAGTGTAGTAATCTTCAACCTCTCACCATACAAGCATTTTTTCTTATACTTTTAATTTCAATTTGTCAAGTAATTCGCTAATTCATCTCTTTTTGGTTGGTTGTATTGTCCTTTTGCAACACCTATATTTGGTTTGGTCCCTTGGGAGAGAATGATACCGGACACTACTGGTTTATACTTCGATGGACACCCGTACTCTTGCAGAAAAGCTCAATTCTAATACACATTGGAGAGCAAATCACTTACTGTACATATGGTAACTCTAATCGTACGTACGGTCAAGGCAAAAATACACTTTTCAGCTCCAAGTCTCCCCTTTTTCACTTAAAACTGTAAAATACCTACAAACACTTATAAGAACAATTATTATACTAAAATGAGGCATATATACAACCTAATTGAACTAATAATAGCTATTTAAGGACTTTAGATTACACTTTTGGAGTGTAATCACCTTCTAAATGATTTGACAAAGTACTTTCTTGAGGAGCTCCACCGTCACACGAATCATGTAAACTTTATATGTTGTATTAATACTATAGATTTTGAATATCTATAATAAGAAAGTGTATATTGGCCCCTTCAAAATTTCAATTGGTCTTCCAAAATTTAAGAATTTTTACCTTGATACCCAACAAAGTTCAAAACTTTTACTTTGAACTTCCCAAATTCAAAAACTTTTACCTTAACCTCTCACAAAATTCAAAAAACCTTACCTAAAATTAAAAATGATTTTATCCTTATTTTTCAAAATTTGAAAAAAAAAATTATCTTAGCTCCTCAACAAAATTTAAAAAATTTTATCTTGACATTCTATGGCTAAACAAAATTTTTGGTTCTGTCACTATTTACAACATCTTCAGAGTCAAGAGACTTGCTATTTCTTGGAGAATAAGAATCATGATCTAATTAAAAATCAAAGCTAGAGACCAATCACCAACTTCAAGTTTAATAGGGACATGGAGTTTCTAGTATCAAATTTCTTCTTCTCAGGCTTCTGATAAGCACCTATCGAAGCATTGCTTGCCCCATGATACCATCACCGTGTCATATTGTTCAGATTTTATTTATGTTGTGTTTGGAATTCAGACTTATTAAAAAAAAGTAAAAAAAAATGAAAATATGAGAAGAAAAAAAACTAAAATTCTCTTTCATTTTATCTCTTTTCACCTTTTCTTTTTCTTTTGCTTTTTTTTGATAAATCTGAGTTTCAAACAGTTCATTGGTGTGCATGTGACAGTGATCTTCCAAGGAATAAACTGTAAATCTTTTAAATAAATGTGATTCAGAACCATAAACATCAAGTCATTCTATCTAAAGATTGATCCCACGCACCTCCACACATTTGAACAATCCAATTGTTGTATGATTGTGCCATATAGCTCCACCAGAACAAGCTAATAGCGCTTTATTTCATCAGTTGGACAAACCGCAGCAGACGGAATATTCATATTACAATTTAACTATAAATATAAGCGTAGAATGTCACAATTGAAAAGTGAAGGATTAAAGTGAGATTAAATGTAAACTGAAAGAGTAAAAAGTTTATCCTAAATTTTGTTCTATTTGTATATTGCTACTTTTGAGAAGAAATTTCAAAATTTGTACCACCTTTCTTATGAATAAAAATTCCAAAAATTAAATTTAGCCACGGGCCACGAAATTTTCAATCTTTTCTTTTTGTTAGGAACTTCTTGAAATTTGAGAAAATAAGGAAGAAAAATGGAAGTATTCTGTCAGAATTCAGCCAAAACAAAAAAAAAAATGGCAAATAAGAGATGCAAATTTCATCCAACAACTAAAATCTGGGCCAATGTTTGGCTCAAACCCGTGGTTAATTGCAAGCATGATCAGTGCCCAGATCCAATCCCTTGAAAATGACATAGCCAGAAAGCAAATTTATTTTTCAGATCAAGAGGAATCTGTACAAATCCGTGACGGTAAGCACTAACAGGTGAAGATGTGAAAAGGCAACCGAATTTAGAGTAGGCAACTACTTGGTAATGGTACTGACTCTCTTGAGACCTTGTTTTTGTTGATTTTCCAAAAATCATTTAATAGGTTTCAAAAATAGTTACAAATATATTAAAATTAAAAACAAATATGTTTAATATGTAAACAGTGAGTGGGCCCTAGCGTAACGGTAAGATAGTTTTATTGGCAACTTAGAGTTATAGGTTTGAAATATAGAAAGCCTCTTTGCACGTGAGGTAAGGCATTTATTGTTCAAATAACGACCAGGAGGTGGCCTAGTGATCGTTGAAGGCTTGTACACTATGTAGTAAAAAAATAATTATTGTTATTTATTTTTTTTTTTTTGTGTTATGCAAAAAGTGATATTCAAGCTAGCTTATCCATATCTTAGTCTGGTTAAAAGCAGACCATCCATATCTAGACTAGGGTATTTATGAGAGATAAATTTCTCTCAATTTAGCCGCAAAAGATTGCTAAATTTCAAATTCAAAATGTTTGGATTTAGAGCTCGCCTCTATCTCCATTAGAGTATCCCTCGGGATTGAAATATGTATATATATATATATATATGTTTTATTATTGTTAAAGGATATCAATTCACTGGGGGGCGTATACACTAGAGAGAGACAGAGAGGCTGGAAAAGAAGATGACCAATGCCTAGCAAAATTTGTCCATCCAGAGCATCATTTTTCATGAAAAGTATCCTACGTATTCCATCTAGGAATGGTTCAGTATAGCACATTTTCTTTGATTTACTCGGTTCAGTATAGCACATTTTCTTTGATTTACTCATTGCAGTGTTATTCGAGAGTCCATTTGTTCTCACTTACATATACAATAGGGACCCTTACTAAGTTGATCTTGCCTCGTCACATGCAACTGATCTGGTCCTTTTTCCTTTTTTTATGACCATTTCACTGGGAAAGAGCCTGCCTTGTTCGTATGTGAAAAGCCCATATATGCAGTGCGAGGCTCTTTCCTCTGTCAACCTCAGTGACAGTCATGTAATCTTCTTTCGGCTTTTACTATGTATATGTCCAGCATTATATAACTATACGCACAAATACTTATATACAAACGTATAGCCAAAGAGCTATATTGCGTAAACTGGAGAAAAGTAGTTACGTGGTAGAACCCTTGATAACTGGGCCATGGGTGTCATAGGGGGTGGGGTGGGTACCACAGCTTCGATTCAACCATCCAACGTTTTCATTTTGGGAACGACTGTGGGATCATGAGTTGTTTTCACCATACCGGTACTGAGGCCCTCAGGGCGGGTTTAAGGCTGGTTTGGTTTGATTTTTTTATAACTTTTTTGATTTATAAGGAAAAAAAAGTTAGGTTTTTTTAGTTTTTTTATTTTTAATAGGATAAGATATATAGAAAAGTCAAAAAAAAAAAGCAAAAAAGTTTTAAAATCTTAATTTTTTTGCTTATAAACAAAAAAAGTTAAATCAAAAAATCAATTTATAAGCCAAACCAAACGAGCACTTAGCATAGGCAAATGGAAGCATATTATTTTTTAAAATAATTTCATATATATTTATTTTGCCTTAAGTTATAAATATAGTTTATTGTGCGAATTTACTAACACCTATCTTTGTCCTAGGCGTGGACATTGGATGGGCCGGGCTTACATTAAAAAAATTTCTCATCAAGCCTAAAATCAAATTCCAAGCTCATCCAAAAATAAAAACTAGATTTCCAAGTTGGCCGCCTATAAAAATTTTAATAAATATTTTTTTAAAAAAAATAATGTTAAATAATATAAAATCTAAATACATGAATATGTTAAAATAAAAAATTATTATTTTATATACATTTTAGGCCAGGCTAGCCGGGCTTCGAATACAATTTTTACATCCACCCGTTAATCTAATTGGGTCTAAAAAAAGTTTTAAGCCTTATAAATGATGAGCAGGCTTGGCCGTGCCAAGCGGGCCATTGGGTTGGTGGTCACTCCTATTTTGCCCCCACTAAATTTACTACCCGTAGCACAATAAAAAAAAAGGATTTAATAACACTTGCATTTTTTTAACTAAATTTCACTAATTCCTTTTTATTTTGTCAAATAAACAACACAAACACAATCCTTCATCCTAATATTAAATTAAAATACCATTATACTTTTAATAGTTTATTTGTCTATTCTAGAAAAATATTCAAATCCCCAAACTTTAACATTTTCATTTTATCAATCAATGTCTCATGAATCGTAAACCAAACCCCCATAGTTTTGCTGAATATTTCTAGTCCTAGGTATTTATGGTTTTTCTAGCTATGGCGCTGATTATACCTATTGTGATTGCGTCCATAGAGAGGACATTTTCTTGCTAAGAAAATTGTGAAGAATAAGTTTCGCAACCGAATGAGTGATCGATAGCTTAATTGTGTATATTGACAAAGACAAAATTTTCCTTTGTGTGGGATTGGGTAGTTTTATCTTTGGTCTCAAATGTCGATGTGTATAACATTCAATAGCATGCCAAATGAGGCATCATGCATCATTTTCAAAGCATAAAAAGTCATAGGGACCATTTGTAAATTAAAATTGTGAAGTTGTGAATAAATTATGAAGTTAGGTGACCATAATTTTGTTAAGGGGTATAATTTTTTGTATACTGTCTCTGTATAGCACACTAATTGTCCTTTTTTTGTTTGGCATCTTTAATACAATTATTTCTTTATATATCAAAGAAAATAAATTATCAATTAAAAAATAATTTTACGATTCTATGTAAGTTTTGCCCCAACTAAACGAAAATCCTGAATCTGCCCTTGCCGGTACTCAACAATAAAAAAAATATTTCTCCCACTGATATATAGATTAATCCTGAACCTAATCTTTCGCACTTGGCTTTGGTACTATGAAAACCATTCACGATGCCGTATGATTTTTTATAGAGTTGGTTTTTTCATCAGGATTATTTAAATCTAGTTCCTTTAAGTCTCTAGTTCTAGTTCAATGTATAAGATTGAAACACATCATCAAAATTTAAAATTAATAAGTTTGAAGACCTTAATACATTGTATCAAAATATATCTTAATTTGTCTTGAGTTTAACCTCTTTTTTTTTTTTATGACGTTACCCTTTCATAACTATTGATAACCTATTTTTATTAAACTGCAAATATCTAGTTCTTGTCCGAATTATGTTTGGAAAGAAAAAAACCTTACACAAATTTAATTCAAGCTTACCTCGCGGTTATTGGAAACATTAATTAAGGAAATTTTGAAAATTAAAAGCAACTTTTCATTTTCCATGGGACTATATAAGTATAATAAATCTGTTGATACTGGATAGGGACTTCAAATTTATAGGGGTGCTTGGATGCAACTTTTTTACCTATTTATAATTTTTTTAAATTGTGTTTGACTCTCCGCTTAAAAAAAATCACTTTTGGAACTAGCTTTAAGCTTTGAAAAAATCATTTAAGAAAGAATTAACTTAAGTTTTTAACTTTTTTAAGTTGTAACCTAAGCACCCCATTTATGTGTGGTTATATATATATATATATATATTTGTAACCAACGGATTTGTTAACATGTGGCATCCCCCTATTTATGTCTGGTTATACTGTTTACTTTATTTTAAAAAATAGGACTACCAAGAATTTGCTTAGATATAATTTTTAAAAAAAACTCAATTTGATCTGAATAACTTTAACTATTTTATCTTTTAAATATTTTCTGGAACATTTTTTAACGTATTCACCGTCAAAAACTTGTTAAATAATATGAAATGGTTAAAATTATGAGATAGCATTGCTTTTTGTATACATGATCCCTACAATAACACTCACCAAATAGCAATGTCACAGATTTTTATAAAATATTAGTCTACGTTGTTAAAGATGTCGACAGTACAAGATTGCACAAACCGTGACTCCACCAAAATCTAGGCCCCTACATGACCAAAGTAAAAAAATTTCACAACAACAGTGATATCATGCCACTTTACTGGTATGGTATCACAAATCAACTAAATCATGTCAAATACATGTTGAAATCTAATCGCTTAAAATAAAAAATAACTAACGCATTAAGGATGATTTCAACATATGCATTTAGCATAATTTAATTTGTTTGTAATACTACATTAATAAAATAACGTGATATCACAGTTGCATTGATTATTTTCTCCTAGATGTGATCATGACAAGCAATCATGTGGACCCAAACAAGATATCCGAATGGGCGTTTTGATTCTTGTTTGTGTTGGTCAAAAGTAAAGGCTCAATCCTTAAATGTGTGATTTTCTTTGGAAGAAAATGCTTAGTCCTTTGGTTGCATGAGAAATGTAGTCCCTGCCCAGTCTAATATTCTTGTGTACTATATTTTTTTGATCTTTTTGTAGGGCCGAAAGTGAATCTAAAGAAAATGAAAATTAGAAAATGACTCCCTCCGCAATTATTTACAATAATAAAATGTACATGAAGTTAAATTCGATAACAAATAATAGATTTTAGATTTTACAAAATTTCAAAAGGAAAGAACTTACTAAGTTGATTGCTTCCTTAATAATGAATCTTTATTCGTCATAGGCTTTTTACCATAAAAATATGGGAATTGACTAAATTTACCAATCTAGTATCAAAATATGAGAAATTACCAATATGATATTATGTTAATAATTTCCAAAGCAACTGGACTTAATTGCCCTTTTCTCATTCTAACAAGTTTCTTCTCACCAAAAAATAATATATTTTTTTTACAGTCCTTGTTTCTTTAGCCTCCCACTCTTAGGGGCTATTTGGTAACACTCTCAGCCTTTTTTTTTTTTTTCCGTTGTCTGTTCTCATTGTCAATTTTTTGTGTAACATGTTTGGTAACTCTAAAATTACTATTTATATTTTATTAATTTTTTATTAAAAATATTTATTTAATATCAATGGGCGGGAACGGCTAGTGATGATGGCCGGTGGCGGATAGTGATTGGGGAGAAGAAAGGGGAAGACTTGAAAAAACAAAACAAAAAACAAACACAAAAAATACCTTTTCGTGTTTTTAAATTTGTATCAAGTTTTTTTTTAAATTTCAAAAACAAAATTTGAAAACAGTTACCAAACATTGTTTTATATTTTATTTTTAAAAATTTTGAAAATAAATGATAAAACAAAAATAAAAAATATTACCAAAGAGGGACTTTAGTTACTGTCTGCTCACAAGATCTTTTGAGATATAAATCTTTGATTGAATAGTTTTCTTATACTAGTTTTGTCATAAATAAAGAGTTATTGCACTAATTAACAAAAGAATAAAAGAATAAAAATAAGAAACTGTTGCCGTCGTTGAGGAAGGAGCTTTTGTATATCGGGCAACGCAAGGTGGGAATTCCAAGGAGGGGAAAATGAGGGTAAATCCGTCCATGTATTACTTCCGAATTACCAACCAAAAAAAAAAAAAAAATCCGTCCATGTACATTGGTAATGATGTATTAATACTAGTTTGGTAATTTTGATATTATATTGGTAAATTCACATATTTTCAATATTTTATTGATAAAAAGCCCTTCGTCATATGTTACTCTGCTTTCTTTTTTTTTTTTTTTTTTGTTTTCCTAGTGTTTAATATGTATGTAGTCCAAATCAGGTAGCAAAACTTTTTAATAAGCGGCCCAAATTTTAGTTGGTCAAGTTAGACCAGCGGGACATGAGGATATGATTCTTCAAGGCTCGCAACTAATTAACCATACAAAATAAATACATCCTAAAAATGTGTTGACCGAAGTCCTAAATTATTCTAAATCAACGAGAATTAAATCTTCAAACTTGAAAGTGTTAAAGTCCAGTTTGAGCACGAGCTTGAGGGCCTTATTGAATTAAATAATTCATCAAAAATGATCCATGATGAGTTGAGATCTAAACTCAGAGACAGTGATTTGCTCAGGCTCAGACAGATTAGGAGAGACAAGACACAAGGCTAACAATACGAGATGATAGACATACCATGATCCACTTCAGAATTCCAACCCAAGAAATTGCCTCATGAGCAGCTCTCTCAGGTGTCCCACTGTATGATTAGCTCTAACACAACAAATTTAAAGGAGAACTGACTAAGGAACCAGGTACGACCTACACATCCTAAATAATTATACATAATATTTTTATATCCAACATTTGTCCGAACTTAGCCATCGGAGTGTTCTTAAACCAGCACAACACCAGTGTGAGGAGCCTTCTTCATTCTTTTCAAGTCATCAGTGCTCGTCAGAACCAAACAAGTTTACTAAATCGTCAAATCTCAAGGATTGATTCAATCCGATACTGATCATACGAGAAATTTATAACTACAACATAACGCATGTCGGAAAAATGTTAAATACCCCTAACTGGCTTCAAATCGTATGGTGCTTTTCATGGATCTTATGGTGGTCCTTCTAAATGAGGGGCAATTTTTAGGCACGTACGTTAAAATAATACATTTAGTTTTCTCGGGGTTATCTATAGATAGTAAATATATATGATAAAAGGAGAATTTTGAATTTCATGGGCCCATGGTATCTTGGTTTACATGTAGCTCGAGCAATGTTATTTACACTTCCACCGACCACTCCTACATTAATAACATGTACTCTTGCATTGATTTGCATTGATAAGAGTGAGTCAATGTAAGAGTACATACTATCAATGTAGGAGTGATCGGTAGAAGTGTACGTAGCATTACTTTATTTAGCTCTGCTCTTTTTTTTTTTTGCTTAATTTCAATAGTCTGCTCGACTTAGAGTTTATAATGAATACATATGTTGCAACATAACTACGGGTAAGCAAATTATTAAACAATCAACCCTAGAAATTGTATGTAATTACCCCACATAAGTTTAAATTAATCAAATAAAAATTACCAACGTTTATACCTTTTTTTCTTTTCAGTAAATTGTGCCCATAGAAATTTCTGTCCTCTATTCCTCTCATTTATGTGCGAAATTGGCTTCGCATGTTCGTAATTTGCTTTTAGATGAAGAAAATGAAACGTTAACAAGTGATTACTACTATATATAATCATGCATATACACATAATAAATGATTACATTATAAAAGTGTAATTATAAGTTTCTAACTTTGTTTTTATTAGTATTAATAATTATAAATAGTTTTAATTAATTTATTTATAATCCTAATAAATTTTATTAAGTATTTTGTAATATTTTAGATAAAAGAAGAAGCAAACTCACATAGAAAAAAAGAAGTCTTTATTGATTGGAGCCTACCCACAAGGGCAAACATCTATTTTTCAACAATTTTACCAAAATAAGCAATCCATATTTTTACTTTTGGATAAAAGAAGGAGTAAACTCACATGAAAATATAGCAATTGACATAGAAAGAAGGTAATTGACATGGAAAGAAAGCAATTCACATTGAAAAAAGATAACTCACATGGCAATTGATATGGAAATAAAGCAATTCACATGGCATGAAAAGAAGGCAATTTACATAAAAAGAAGGCAACTCGCATGACAATTGACATGAAAAGAAAGCAATTGACATGCAATTAACATGTAAAAAAGGCAATTGATACGAAAAGAAGAAATTAATAATTAAAAAAAGAATAATGCATCATTGTAAAGAATAGATGACTTTATCTTGTGAGTGTATAAATAGCAACACCAAAACCTAAGAAGAGAGGAGGCAAGAGAGAGAGAGCTAGAGATGAGGCAAGAGAGAGAGAGAGAGAGAGAGAGAGAGAGTTAGGAGGAGAGTCCGACCTTTGGCCAAGACTTCTCTCCTGAGAGTTTATTTCTCTTCCATTTATGTATATTGTTTTGTATTAAATCTTTTTATTTATATAAAAAAAATTTCTTCCATATCTAGACTTTTCAATATTAGTAATTAGTTTTATTCTTAGAGTTAATTGGAAAGATCACTTGACCGAATTGGAATGATCGATTAAGGTTTGTTTTTTCATTCCAGATTCATTTGAAAACTTAGTATTTTTGCACATGTTCGATAAACTACATGCTTGGGCACGTAAACGTATATTTTATGTACGTAATGGTTTCGTGTAAGTTTAGACCAGATTAAGTTTAGGAGTAGTATAATTAATGTAGGACTAGTGTAAAAGTAAAGTAAATACTGGTTCACTCTAGACTTTTCGGAGACTTGTATATTTTATGCGGGTACTCTGTCCGGTATGTTTTTATATCAAACCTCTGGTGAGGACTTAAGGCCTCTAATCCTAATCCAGAATGAATCAGGTTATATTCATGAATAATTGACGTTTAATTTCTTTCGAAAACTTAGACTTTTAATTATGTTTGTAATAGCTTCTGTCTTCACAAAACAGTTTTGGTATATACAAATCAATGGTGGGAGTCTTCGATTTTAAATGAATAAGTTTCTAAACTAGAACATTTAAAAATATATACCTTTAATTATGCTTGTTACACTTATACCTTAACGAACCATTACTAAGTATTTACGAGTCGATGGTGAGAGTTTCATGGTTTTAACATTATATTCTAGTGATTAATTATTTTGAATATACTCATCTGTGAATTTATGAGGTCTGAATAGGCTAAACGATTGGCAGTTGGTAAACATGTATTGATCATTGTCAAGTAAGTCAAGTGATTCAATCAATTGAATCTAAAACTATTTTATTTTATTATGTTTATATTAATGTCTTGTTTAACAACTTTCATCTAAAAATTATAAAAAAATTATTTTTTTAATTACTTTTATCATTTAATTTTAACTATTACCTCTATTTTTTGTGAGAACTTATCAAATTATTTTTATTATATACTATTTTAACACACCTATTTTAAGTGTGTTAGGTAGATCAACCAATATAAAATGTGATCTTGATGATAGTTTGTGAGTCCCATGCGTAAAGATGTTCTAAATATGCTTTCAAATGACATGAAGTGTCATCCATCAATTAAAAATGCTAAAACTGTCCCGAGAAAGCCGGCTACCACCCTAGCCATGGGTTAGGGCACTCAACGTAAAGTGTCGTCACCCGAACCAACTTTTTTTTTTCTTAGGGATATTGTGCACATTGATAGATGGGTTTGAACTCATATGATAGCAAAAATACACTACCTTCGTTAGGGCACTCAATTAAAAGTGTCGTCACCCGAACCAACCTTTTTTTTTTTTAGGAATATTGAACACATTAATAGGTAAGTGGTAACTATGTCTTTTAAAACACTACCTTCGTTATTATTTTTATCCTTCACGTATTGGATAAGTATTCAAATGAAAATTTTAAATTTTAATAGCAATAGCTGGTAGTATATTAAAAAATTTGTCCATAACTCTAAATATATATATATATGTGTGCGCGCGCGCGTGTATAGCTTCACCTACTCTTTACATTCTTTTCTTAAATTGTGTTTGTACATTTAATGCTTAGACTTTGTTATTTTATCTTTCTAAAAAACCAATCTTTGGTATTTATTAACGTAATATAATTATGAGTTTTACGCTTTGATATGCAAAGGTTAATCCATCTTATTAAGTTTTATCCATCAGATTTTCATCAACTTTAAAAACTATATTATTGATCTAGAAGATTCAACAAGGGGCTTTTCAAGCTTAATGAAATGGGTAACGTTGCTAAAAATTTGGTAGAGACCGAGAAGGGTATCTTTTATACATTAGATTATTTGCTTGTGAAATTTGCAATACTTCTAATCATTGAGATTGCAACCATCAAAAGAGTTTTTTTTTTTGCAATGAAACTCATAATTGCATAATTGATTTAGAGATCAACGGATGAATAATTATTTGGGCAGATATATTGAAATTTAAAAATGATGTATTTAATAACATTATTATAGAAGTTATTGTGCAACGGTTTTAAAATATGAAATAACATCGAGATCAATTATAAATATTAATGTGTTTGCATGTCTTTTTGTTAAAACAATAGTATGAATGTATAAAAATTCTCTTTTGCTTATGATTTGATTTCAGAAGCTTAAATTTGTTTCATGATTTATTGAGAATAGATGATAGATATGTTAAGTGTAAATTTATAAATTCATACTATTTAAGTTTTTGAACGTAATCACTGACAAAAGTTTCTGGCATCACCGCTGACCCTGCATCAAACTTTCCGATGAAATGGGTACTCTTAGCTGGGGAAAAAGCTTGTGGTTTGTATAAATTCCCACGGTGGAGGGGAAGATGGAACTAGCTGTGGGTCCTCTTCTGGGCCCATGAGACCATCTTCTAGGAAGGAGAAGGGTTGTCCCACCACCCCGTCCCGTCCAGAATGCTAGCCGGCAACGCCACAAAGCGACACCGACAAAAGTCCATTCTTCCAACTCACCTGTCGCTTTACTCCATTATTCCTTTCCTATTGTTTATTTGCACACATTCTGTATAATTGCAGTTCATGTTATTTTCTTCCTTCTGTTTTGAGAATCCAACTAATATATAGATTAATGTAAGCTTACCTACTTCATTTTTTTAATTATTCTGAACTGAAAATTTTAGGGAGAATTGATGTTTTGGGAGGGGGAAGACTTGAAAATGGGATTCGGATTTTTTTTTTGTTTTTTTGTTGCTAAAAAAGTGATTCAATTACTTGAAAAAAAAATGGGTCAGACAAAAAATGCATTTGGTACTTAACGCTTCTCAAATGTACCAATCACATAGCAAGAATGTATTTACAAAATTTACCATGTTTTAATACCTGGGAGTTTTAACCCTTAATAAGTACATAGCGTTTTCCCATATCAATACGATTTTAACACCAGACCAGTAGATTTTTAGCAAAATCCCATTTTAGCACCCAAAAAAAAGAGTGCATAAATTCCATTTTCAAGTCTTTTTCTCCCAAAAAGGTAATTCTCCAAATAAACCATCAATCAAACAGTTTAAACCTTAATTGGAGCAAAAGAAAACAGTTTGATGCTTGAGTAAATCAATTAGTTCAACTGCTGAGTAAGTTAATTAAAATAATGTCGTCTTGTATAAAGCTTGTTAAGACTAAGACTATATATATATACTCATATAAGTACCGTATTTTATCATTTTTATTTATAAATAATCCAACTCTATTTTGATAAAAGTTCTGCAAGAAATAATAAAACTCAACATCTAATTCACCATGAAATATTTCAGTCATTCTTTTAGTATTATATTTCTAATTTTTCCTATTAAATAATAAAATGGCCCTACATGTTCAAGTGTTCTATGAGGTCTGTTTCTTTCACTTTCGGTTCCAATAGTTGAATCAATCGGGTCACGTAACAAATTTTGATTTTTCTACCTTTTGTTTTTCGGGGTCCGGATAAAATATATTTTAAGCTTCTGAAACTAAGTCTAAAGACTCTAAACGGAACTTGTTAAGATGAACCCTAGCTTCATTTTAAATCAAATGCAATCTAAATTCCAAATACTTGGAATTGTAATTTTTAAACTTAAACCTGTCTAGAATTATAAATTTAAGGGGTTCCCTAATAGACCTAATTAATTTGTTGACCATTTCCATTTTTATATGCCAATCAAGACCTCTGGGCAATTGCCTACTATGCGATATTTCACTACAAGAAAATTTTAGTTAAGTAGTAGCTAAAAATGCCATTAAAAAATACATCTAGTGGCGTTTCTTAGACTGTCGACATTCTTGAAAAATAACATGGAGACCAATGCCACTCTAAGTCAGTGGCCGTTGCAAAGTGCCGCTACAGAGGCTTTTGTGGCACTTCCAAATATCACAATATATATACTTTTGGTAGCATTTGCAAATGCCTTTAAACTTTATGCTAGTGACACTTTGGAAATGTCATATTAACTAGTTGTCAAATCCTACCCTATGTGGCGTTTGTGCCGCTAAAATTAAACAAAAAAAAAATGTTTTCAGCGTCAATTCAGCAAGTTTTGTAGGCTAAAGAAGTACAACTACATTTATAAAATGCAAGTACAACATCCATGAAAGCAACAAAAATACAATCAAAACAACCAACTGTAGTCTAACTAAAAATTCCAAAGACATTGTGACAACAGCTATAATACCATCCTACCAAAAACCCAAGTACTGGTTTTCTAGCAAGAACAGAGAACGCTTTAGTTTCTTGACCCTCTTAGACGGCTATGGCCACAACCACCTCCTCTTCCACACACTTCATGAAACTAAAATCATCGACAGATTCATCTTTCCATACAATGAAGAAGCTGCAGCTTTTCAATGGAATGGTAACGGACTTGGAAGGAACCCATTACCAATCTTTTAGTCTTTTTTTATTTTTTTTTTGATACATCGGAAGAGATTACATTATAGAGAGCCTAAGTCAGGAGAATAAAACTATTGACCTTCTAAAGAGAAGTCAGAATCTTGACTAATTAGACTAGCCATAGTTAGTTCTTTTAGTCTCTGGTCGGGAAGACCCTTTTAAACAAGTCTAGAAACATTTTGTGCTGATGCTACACCACACAACTTTGGAGAAACTTAAATATATAAAACCACGAATGAAAAAAAAATTAAAATTTTGAAAGCTAATAAAAAGCTTATCATCCAGTATTTTATTTTACTGCAATAGAACTTATCTTTGAACACCACTGTGTGTATTGTGTTCTTTTACTCTATTCTCCTGGCAACCAAAAACAGAACAAAAGAACACCACCAAGACAAATTAGAATTCCAAACCACACAACCCTTTTCACATTTTCCATGCTTTCCCATAAGAACGGAGCACTTGTGGATAGCAAGATAATAGAGAGCGTATTATGAAAAAATTTCTTCCCTTACCTTTGCACTTCTCATCAACCAAACCTGAATGGTCATAGGCCAACAGAATAATATATATATATATATATATACATATATAACGTAATTGCAATCTGCAGCTATAAAGGCACAAAGGCAAAAATCAAAGAAGAATAATTAACAATACATACATATATATATAAGAGCATGTGATATGTCTGCATGATGCATGTGACACATATTGACGGCCGAAAAACAGGTGGTGTAGGGACGTTGGTGGACCCCAAACCTTTGTGGTTTTCCTCTTGGACTGAAGCATAAAAGCAGAGGCAATCAGTGGCCATTGTACTGAACACTGGGAGGAGATATTGTAAGGAATGGATGGTTTGTTTAGAGCAAAATAACTATAGAATCCTTCTTTATTTCTCTGGTGGGGTTCTTCACACAGTCACAGGGCCTTGTTCTTCTAGGTACCCTCTCTTTGTGTGTGTTTGTTTGTGAGAGAGATGTGTGTTTGTTTGTGAGAGAGAGAGAGAGAGAGAGAGTCACGGGCTAAGCACGTCAGTTGATATTCACATTAGAGGTGCTATCTTAAAAATATTTTAATCTCGCATTCAATCGCCCATTCAAATCCTCCCATCCTTATAGAGTTGGAAAATTTTTTTTAAATTCGATTAGTTTAATGAGCAGACTTAAAAATTAAATTTGAAGTCCAATCCAATTTGGTCAGATATATAATAATATATTTTTATATTTTAAAATTTTTATTCATTTAAATTTAATATTATTTAACATTATTTTTTAAAAAAATATATTTATTAAAAATATTTTAGGTTAAATGAGCAGACTTAAAAATAATAATTTTTATTTTGGACAAGCTTGAAATTGATTTTAGACCTGTTAGAAAATTTTTTTTTAGTGTAGTCCAATCCAATCAATGTCTACCCTGCCTCCATGTAATTGATAATATATCAAGTAGACATGTATTAAAATTATTAAATTCACCATTTTGTATTTGTCAACATTAACAACGAGAAACGACTCATTTGATAGGCGTCGCAATGGCTCTTTATGCGCGCATACTATTACTGATTATCATGTACCCTGACAGCAAAGAGATTCTTTATACATGTATACCATTAGGGATTGCCACGTGTCTGACAGCAAGAGGTTCAAGAAAAAAAAAATATATTTTATGGTAGACTAGAAGTCTGAAAAAATTGCGTCAACAATCACAATAAAGTAATAAAAAAAGAAATCTCCTTCATCCAACACTCTCATACATTATAAATGCAAAGCCAGTTTAGCTAATAAGTGTGCCACCTTATTCCCGTTTCGACTTCCATACATGAGTGATTTTTATGAAAGAAAAGTCTTCAACTTCCTTCTAATTAGCTCAATTAGATGATCCAGTGGAGACAAGTCTTCTCCAACAGAATTGATCGCATTGATAATTGATAGTGAGTGCCCCTTCAACTGCTAACTTTATACTCACCTTGCCTTTGCGGTTTCCAACTGTGCTCCAAATACTACACCTACTTTGTGTAGTATTCACTGGGTATCAGTGTGACCTTGTAAGGTTCTTTACGGTGGCCTTCAAAGACAGTTGTTTCGGTTAAGCCAATGTTGCCAAGCCAGCATCATGAATAAATGAATAGATTTTTGAGGAATAGACTTGGGTTTAATGCCGAAGAGCATGGGTTAAGTTACAGAACGAATAGCTTAAATTTTAAATTTCAACAAAATGCATGGCTAGTTTTGAGTGTTTTGTATAAGTGAATTTTGAAATTAACAAAGGTTAAAGAATTTGAATGCATCCAAGAAAGAATGATTCTTATTGTAATAGGATCTTAATATATCTATCCTACCCGAGGGCAGATCCAAAATTTTTGTTCAGTGAATGTGAAACTTATATAAAAGCGTGCGTACATGAAATTAATTTCTAGTTGACAGTATTTTTTCTTTGATAAATAAAGAGGTAATTATATTAAAGACAACGAAAAATGAGGCATTCTCTCTATGAAAAGTTGTATACAAAAAATTATACAATTATGAAAAACTTTTATCCAGATTTGGCTGGCTAGGTGAAATTTTAAAAAGGGATTTTAGGATTTGGGTAATCAAGTGTATGGATATAATTAAAAAAGTGGATACAAAAGGTTTTGGAAATTGGGTCTTTTTTTTTTTTTTTTGAACTTTCAAAATAGTTGTATATAATAGTTAGATAAATGAAATATTAAACAAGTAATACTATTTTAATTTAATATTAAAATAGACAGTTAGGAATTTGGATTGCATTGTTTATTTAGCTAAATAATAAAGAGTTAATATAATATATAAGTATATATATTTTGCTACAAATAGTGACATTCAATGAGGACAAATGTAGGTGTTAATAAATTTAGGGAGCAACAAATGTAAGTTTAGTAAATTCAGTGGGGGGCCCAATATATATTTACAACTTAGAATCAAATAAATAAACATACAAATTTTTAAAATAATAGTGAGAGTTGCAAAGTCAGTAGAGCAGCTGCTCCCATTGGGCTCTTGTTCAATACGCCCTGCCCCTACCTACTTGGTTCTTCAATAGGCATGTATATTGGGCCAGGCCGGGCTTAGGCCGGATTGGACCACGCCAACAATTTGGTTAGCAGGCCGGTTGGACCTTATAATTTTAAATAATTTTTTGTAAATAATGATTTAAATAAAATTGTAACTAGTTTATAAAATGTTAAATAAATTGTAACTAATTTAAACAATGGTTTATGAGTAAAATTGTAGCAAACTGGTTACTAATTTAAATAATAGTTTATAATTTTAAAGCAATTAATTTTTTAGATACTAGTTTAAATAAAATGATAACTAGTTAATAGAATGGTAAATTGATTGATCGGTTCTGGGCGGGCCTTCGAGTTAAGTTTCAGGTTGGGCAAGTGGATCAGGCCTACAGTTGGGCTTTAAAACCTAAGTCCAAACCCAACAATAAGCATTCAGGCTTGTGCAATCTCGAGCCAAGCTGAGCCCATAGAGTTGGGGATAGCCGTGATCTGGATTTATATCCCTAGTCTTCAAATCTAAATCCAAAATCAATTCTCATTTTTAAAAAAGCTGTATTTAAACTCTAATCCCTTAATTTAACATCCATCCAAATGCAACTATTTCTTTTGGTGGAGGAATATGTAATAAATTGTTGATCTCTTATGCTATGTTTTGCATCTTAAATTTATTAACATAAAAAGAAAACGTAATTAAATTTACATATTCCATTTTTCTATGGGTTACCAAGCAAGAAGGTGTTTTTTTGACAAATACTTATTTTTTTATTTTTTTTATTTTCCTAACTCAATCAAAAAAATAAAAAGGAAAACAATATAGCATCTTTCACTTCATTTTTTTTTTAAATCTTTTCTTTTTCCTGCTCAAGTAGTAATTGTACAGTATTTTACACACCTAGTGTAAGGAACGACATCGCCACTATCAATTTAAAAAAATCCGAACGTAACCTTGGCACCCTAAAAATTTAGTTTTATTCAAGGGGCAATTGGACAACTACATAAATCTACACAGCAACTCCAGTATACTCAAAATTTTCTATCATTGAAATTAATTTCAGCACATGAATCAAAAACCAATATACGGAAATTCGACAAGCATTATCAACCGTAAAGAAAAATTTTCTCAAGTATATCTAACTAATACAACAACGGGACGTCCTTTCTTCTTTTTTTTTTTCTCTTGTTTTTCTCTTTTTCTTTTGGAAGAAAGAACAACGGGAGCGCTAGGAGTAAGAAAAAGGATTTTGAAATTGCTTCACTCCCGTCTCCATTATCCAGCTTCCCATGTTATCCCAGCAACAGTGTTGACAAAATCTCACCCATAGTCTTGTCAGACGTGTCACGTTCATTGTCCACCTCCACACCAGACTCAAGTACAGCTGCATCCAATACAAGCTTCCGTTTCGCTATCTCATAAACATTCTCATCCACGGTATTCTTGGTCACCAGCCTGTAAAATTTGATATTGCAACACTATAAGGATGGAAAGGGAAAACAAATTGGCAAAGGAGAGAGCAGGAAGGAGGTGCCCCACCTGTGTATTGTAACCGGTTTTGTTTGACCAATGCGATGGCAGCGATCTTCAGCTTGACGGTCAATCTGTGGATTGAAATCCATGTCATGAATGACAACAGTATCAGCTCCGGTCAAGTTCAAGCCCTGCCCTCCAGCTCTTGTTGACAGCAAGCATGCGAATATTGATGTGTCATTATTGAACGTATCTACTATTGTTTGTCTCTCCGTCACCGGGGTACTGAAATTTAGAAAAGACAAAAGGGCAAAAAAAAATTAGCTTACTTTTTATTTCGGTGAGACAATAGTAGCGTTCACTCCACACTGGCCACAAACTACCCCCAGCCAAGACTCAACAGTATGACTATTACAACCTTAAGCTGAAATGATCAAAACTCAAATAAATTTATCAAAGTTGTTAACTATGTTTCTTTGCATATCCAAATGCATTAATTGACCTTTTCACAGATGCCCTCATAATGAAGATGCCGCACAAGAAAACAACTGCTTCCTCTAAGATCAGATACAAACATTTGACGTCAAAGAATTGTATGGTTAGGTCATCTGTCTGCTCACCAAAGAAAATGATATAAAACTTGAGACTCATTACCCAGATCCAATTGCATGGATACAAATAATATACCAGATGAACAAGACTGTATTTGCAATCAAACTGGAGACATGGCTATGAAAGTTAGGTAAGTACAGTGGTTACCTTCCATCAAGGCGCCTGTAAGTAACCCCGATTACATCCAAAGTCCACTCCAAAATATCAAGCATGGATGTCCATTGGCTGAAAATGAGAACCCGATGCCCACTTTGCTTTAATGAAGGTAGAAGATTGGCTAATGCCTATGACACAGACATAGCAACAAAAATCATTTTGTGAGCACAAGATATTATATGCCACCACCCTCTACTACCATTAACATATTTTCAAACTTTAAAAGCCAACCTGACATTTTGCTGAAATCATAACATGTTCGTCTGAAAGAACTCCCTTCGTATCAGTGACACCGTTATAAAGTAAAAGCTGCGATGAGGAAGTTCTAACACACATCAATATCAATCTATAACCCAGGAATTAATCCACCATCATGTTTAGTCTATTTTTCATAACCTTATCAAACTACTACAGAACTTCAGTGATGAAGTCAGACAACCTACATCGTTAGTGGATCCCTAAAGAAATCAACATTATAACGAAGTATGGCAGACCAGCCACGGTTGATTAGAGCAGCTGAGCTTCCAAATAAGTAATTGCAAATTAAGAGACTTCTTCGCTGAAAATATAATACCTTGACAGACACCTCTCTGGTTGAAAACATCAATGCTACGAAATTGTAGAATTTAAAGCATGGTAATCATTAGCCTGAATGTTCTTTTCAGAGGTCTTTCCAAATTGTTGGAAGACTGCAACAGGAGATGAATATTAAGAAGTTGCAGTTTCTTCAAAGGAGCAATACCTTAATGAAGGAATCCTAGTTCATTTATTAGTTCAATCCACGTGTAAACCATCTAGCTTTCTTGATTGGTCCTTATTTACTTAAACTGAAATTCTCTAACAAATTAAACAAAAGGAGTAATTACAATATATGTTACCTGGACTCGGGTATGGGTGTCAGCTGTGGGCAAGTATCCAAGTGTCAAACTCATCTAATTCTCATGTTCAATGACACTCGAACACGGCTAAATTTCATATTTCTGAAATACTTCTTTTGCTTTTGTAAGGCAAAATGGTATTTAAAAACTAAAATATAAGATTTCATGCATAAAATGAAAGTCCTATGCTTAATTCTATGGTAAACTCAATTACTTATACATACATGCATGTCTAATTAGCCATATCGAACATATATTTCATACCCTTATCTGAGTGTCGAGTATTCGACACGGGTATTCCACAAGTTTAGAAGAGTCCAAGTAACATAGATTACACTATACCTCCCTTGTGGTTTAAAAACACATGATCCCCTTACAGCTCAAAAGCCAACATAAAATGTATGGACAGTCTAGATTTAACAAAAAGAAAAAAAATACCCCAACCATAGAAACATTTCCATTTGAGCAAATTTTTGGTAGTTATTCTTAATAGTGGATTTCCATTTGAGGAAGAAAGAGAAAGAGGGGTTTTAGTGGTGTGCTATGGCAGCTTACGGTTGGGGAGAAAAAAAGAGAGAAACTTAGGGTAAAAAAAAAGGTCTTTTTAAAGATCCTTTTTGGTGGGAATACTCTCACTTGTCAAATTATATGCATGTAGTAATTGCTCCATTAACTATAATAGTTTCCGTGCATTTTGCACATCAGTCCAAACCGCATAGGGGTTATGTACGATTTTTAACCAGGGTCATGTGTTCTTCAGCCAAACCATAGGGAGGAAAAGAATTATTACCCTCAAAGTCAATAACATTGATTAATCGATTGCCAGCATGTTATAAAGGTGCCTATCATGAGTATACATCTCTCTATAAGACTAATCATTTTGTGATCAACTGGTCAGCTAAATGGTAATACTGTGACAAACTACACATTAAAGTTTCAACAGGCCAATTGAACTTTCCTTGAAATTTGATGTCTATGTTCCCAAGACAAAAAGGAAATCAAATTGGCAACTCTTAAAGAGTGTTGGTTTTTATTGTTATTAAAAGCAGAAGGTTCATGCATCTCTTCAAGGCCTGAGGCAAGGATATATAATATGCTACTGGCTACGAAGAACAGTTACCTCTATAAGGGAGTTGTATCCGTATCGAATACCGACCCTCTACAGATACTCACAGATACATATCCCATACTTCTTAAATGTATCCATAATTTCAAATTGGTATTCTTTAAGTTTGGATAAGTATCTAATACTTTTCGGATACTCTTGGTCAGGTATGTGACCTTTCTTGAATAGGAGATGGGGAATTTCTTGTATAGCGTTACCATATGTCAGGATGAATAGTTTCTAATAATTTGCAGACTCCGTAGAGAACAAGAATTGGAAAATAGTGAGATTAAAGCATGTCAAATTTGGTCCAAGTTTGAGTTCACATTATATAATCATAATTGAAGTTGAGAATATTTGGCAGATAAAAAAGACATAATAGGTTACAAATATGTTATGACAACATCACTTTTTGATTTATACATATGATGTTCAAAAATATTTACATACATATATACGTGATACACCTATATATTGTCATATCCTTAAGGTAACTACAGCCTACATTTTTTTGACTTTGTTATACCAAAATATTCGTATCGTGTTGCACCCGTATCTCATATGCATATCCATCCTTCATAGGCTGCTAGCTACTGCTCACCATTGTGGTTGGTGAGAAGTATTATAAATGTAGAGAAATAATGAGTACAAAAAATCATATGCTCAATCAAATAGATAAATATGAGGAATTGTTGAGGACGGAGAAATTCTATGATTTTTGAGGAGGCAGTTTGGACAAAGGCCCAACAATCGACTGCAATGCAATGACTGGACGAGAATTCATTTATTTTCATCAATTGCAAAAATTCAGTCTCTAAAAGAGCAAGTTCCTCAATAACCAACTGTTAAAATGACTTTGATGAAATGAATTAAACTCCACAGTCCCTAATTTACTATCAGCTACTAGAGTACCTAATGTTTTGGAATATGCTCACCCAATTCCACCAAAATCACAAGTTATGTTAAGTGATGAGTAAAATCACAAGACCTCTTATCAGGAAGAATTAAAATGAGAAACTCTTAATGAATCAGTACTTGCTTCAAGAAATTGGTAGACAATTCAATTATCTTAAATACTGGATGTAGATTAATGCAGCCACATTATCTTTTTAATCTATTTGTGCAGTTGCCTCTAAAACAACAGAAAGAAAGAGGCTTACAAAATTTAACCTTTAAGTATTACTTTTTAAATGTACCACTGGATAGAGATCCCATCTTCAAACATGTCAAAAGATTGTGGATCGGAGCAGTCTAATATCTGAGTTGAATTAGAATCTGAGCGCTGGCTTTCTTGTACCCCACATAAGCCATCCAGGATTGAAGGAGGGCCTTTTATTATCCCTTTGTTTCTAGTCATAAGAAGGTATGACTTGTGCCCATTCAAAACCATGGTACGGCAACCTTTGTACTGAAAGAACGAGATCTTTTGCATTGCATTAAGTAGAAGGAAGCTAAAGGGGTCGAGACATTGAAGTGAAGCAACGGTATTTTAAACAAGCTCCACACAAGGTACAATTCGGATGAGTTTTGGTTTCTTTATTGAAGTGAAGCTGTGACGTTTTAAACAAGCTCACAGTTGCAAGGAAGAATTTATAGAATTCTTTTCATGCATAAAAGAAGCTATAATCAAGCCAACGTCGCATGCAAGTGATGGGACTCGATTGAACAAGCCGAGGAGAGACCCATGTGGCTTAAAACAAGTTATTACACAACTTACACTATTAATAGACAATTCTAAAAGCAGCATCAACTCAAAAACCCATAAGTCCTATGCTTGGCCTACAAAATAGAACACTTGCTAAACGGCTGCTTGCTCGTGGGGGAAGAATTACTTCTTTCAAAAAGAGAAAATATACATATATACATATACACCCAACAGTAGCCATTTATTTAGTTCTTATCTCTTGCCAGCACCCTTTGTCAGTGACTGCTTGACACACAATCTTCAAAGAAATCTCCTATGAAAATGAAAGGCAGTCCAAGGAAGTCTAACTCAACTACAACTCAGTTGCTTATAAGCTAGTGAAAACAGCACATGGAGGGATTGCGATCATCCATTTCTCTTGTCAATGAGTTATTATTGAAATGGATTAATAGCTTTCTCTTGCTTAGAATCTTGGTTATACGCTTACATAATTTCATCTCTTAAAAATGGCCTAAAAACGACAGTATCCTGCATCATTCCTGTACTGAAGGAGCTGGTAATCATCTGGTGCTATAATGATCACATCTTCAATTAAAAAATTTACGTAATTTGGTCTAAATATTTCAGCTGTGGAAATCAAATCACTCAATCCAAGGGAGGGGCATTTTCAAAATGCACTTGTTAATCTAGAGTCTTCATTATGCAATAGAGGCCAAATTTACAATCAGCATATTCTTTTTTTTTTCCTTCAACCATCAGTAAAAAGTGTGAGAGCTATTCCTTCGCCATTTCTACAATAACTGGCTGCCGGTTCTGTTAAAAAGCGTTATGTATCATTATTAACGTGACAAGGGATGGGTGAAAAGAATTAGCCTCTAAAATTTATGCTCTCATGTTTTTGCATGCACCTCTAATATCTCTCATTAGTTGCAAATGTTTTATTTATCATCAAGTAAACAGAAAAAGGTACACCAATACTCGCTCCGTGCCCTGACCACCTAGGTGGCTTATCTGTGAGAAAAAGGGGTCATTTTAATAACTTCAATAGCAACAATGATTACACCAGGGTGTCCCCAGCCCATTCAAGTCAAGACTAATCTCTACAAGTGCACAATCAACAATAAAACATGTGCATCAGGTAACCCTAGCACATCTCAGATGTCTAGTTCCTAAGCCACCGCCCTATTCTGAGTGCATGCAAAGTTTCCTAGCAAGACTTTCACGATGGAACAAAAGAAAAGATCACTGATTTCAACCCTTTAAAAATCCCCAATTCAATCCAGCGCTCTTTCTAGATCTTTCATTTGTAGTTTAAACTCTGGTTGCAACAAGAAGTAGCACAAGGTTGAGGCTTTATTTGGGGCAGCTTTCTCAGATGGAAAGTCCTTTGAGAGAATGGACTTCATAGAAGGTCATCTAGAAAGGCCTGTGGCAATAAAATAGCTGCAATAAAATAGCTCTTGGGGAATACATCTTTCAAACGTACTTCTATCTAATATCTGCTTGGTCTTTATTATCATTAATATTGGTAAACTTCTAGGCCAAAAATAATAAAAAATTTAATTCCAAGTGGGAGTTGCACCCAAGATTTACGACACAATCTCCATAATATTAGTGTCAACATAAAAGCATAGTTTTTCATTTATTTCCTGGTGCCTTTTTAAAACTTTTACCCTAAGGTTTCACAACATCTTGATCTAGTTTTTTCAAGAAAATAAAAATTGGAATCAGTTTACATAAATGAATCAGAACTTAGTTACTAAGTTTTGAACTTGAATTACTATTTACAAAGAATATTTGATGCACAACTAATTTTCAAGAACAATAAAATATAATGGAAAAAGGTTTCAACTCTGTTTGAACAATGAAGGGCCAGAAAAAGGGGGGAGGAAGGGAAAAATAAATAAATAGCACAACCGAGAAATTAACCAACACAAATTTAGGAAAAAATTAAGTAAGAAGATTGCCCTTCAAAAAAATACAAAAGAATAATCAACCAAACCAACAAATCAATTTGTCCTGTGCTACACAAACAAAGTCTTGTCAAAGTTCAAACTCTGATCATGTGAACCAAAGTAAAACCCACGAAGTGTTCACCAATCTCAATAAAAATCAACAACTCAATTGGTCCTTTGCTACACAAACAAAGTCTTGTCAAAGTTCAAACTCTGATCATGTGAACCGAAGTAAAACACAGTAAGTGTTCACAAATCTCAATACACCGACAAATTACCATTCCATCAGTAGCTGCTAAACTATTATGAAAAGTTGTTTCAATGGCCTAGCCAACAGTTTCAATAGAGTTCATTAATCTTCCATAACTGTAAGAGTATTAATTGTATTAATCAAATAAGTCATGAAGCTCACAAATCATAACTTAAAGGCTAATAATTGGAATTTCAAATTTTCAATTGGGAGAATTGACACACATAGGTCTACATAATAAAATATTATCTGCTTTGGGCTTAGAGCTCTCACGACTTTAAAACACTTTGTACCAAGCAGAGATCTGTCCCTACATATATGACACTTTACTTTAACTTCACCAGCCAATATGGACTAATACATGGCCAAGTGTCAGAAGTTGGCGCTTCTGTCAGCCTTGGGGATGTTTGGAACCGCAAGAGTTCCATGTGGAGGGGCATATCTGAGCATAGTTGACCGGTAGTATGGTAGCATGGCAATCTCATAATTTAAATTTTCTATATTTATTGGATTTATGAATTATTACTACTCAAGGAGGTAGGATGTTTCCTGCCAACAATTTGGAGATGGCTTAAAATGCTATTATAAGGGAGAGTTTGGTGTTGGCTCTACCACTCCCTTGTGCTACCAAAAGAAACAGTACTAAAATGAGTCCCGCAAGAGAGTGGACAAAACTTAAGAGCCAATTGTAGCACATGACTATAATCCTCTCTCTGAACTAGCTATTGTTTTCTCTTCCTGGTTTATTCCTTCACTGCTCCTATTGCTCACTTGATTCAGAGCTTGAATAATCATTCACTACCATCATTAGCGATAGCTTGAACCCATCACAAATGATAGCTTTAGCGACAGCAACATAACCTTTGCAAAAGGCCAACGCATTTGCAGCATTAAGGCAGACACAAGGCACTTTTAGCGACGGTTACGTAACCGTCGCTTATTAGCTATCTTATTAATATGATATCAATAATAAAAATATTGTTAAACTACAAGATTAGGTTTATTTAATTTTCAAAGGTAAACCGTTACACAACCTAATCAATTAATAGGATTAGGCTAGTTAGGAGATCTTTGAAATATTTGATATGATATTCTATTTCAAATATCGTAACCTTATTAATTGCGACAGCATTGGTCCCGACGTGAATAATATCATTTGTGAAGGCACTATTTGCAACGACAGTGCCGTCGCAAACAAACTTCTAAAACGACGTTGTATGGCTAGATAAAAGCAACCCTCTCCTTGTTACGACAGCGTATTTGCGACCGGAGGGCTGTCGCAAACGAGTAAGTGAAATGGCGTCGTTTTGATACCAAAATTCATTTTCCCCCCTTTTCTTTGTCTTTCTCTCAAAATCACAGCCCTAAGTTTGTTCAACTGAGAGAGACGCCACCTCCATCCCTCTTCCTTCTTCCCTCATCCCTCACATTGGCTGGGAGAGACGCCGCTGGAAGCCCTTGCCGCCGCACCAGAAGCCATTGACGCTGAAAGCCCTCACCACCAGAAGCCATTGACACCGGAAGCCCTCAAACTCAGTCTAAAAACCCTACTCTTCGATATACAAAGCTCGTAGCCTCCTAAAACCCTAGTCTCCTTTAGATTTTTCAAACCCTAGCCTCTATACACAAATCCTAGCCTCCTATACACTCATACACTCTCATATACTCATACACTAGCCTCAAACCCTCCATTGAAGGCTTGGATTGCATGGCGGTATTGTGTCCGATGAGGCAAACGTTGAGCATTGGTGTCGAGAAGGGAGTTGTAGCATTCGCACTGGCTATGCCGCATCTGTGCTGTAGTGGGGCTTATGCTCATGACTAATTGGACCTCGGTGTGCACACTTGCATGCCGTGTGCCTCGTATGCATTTGTGCGTTAAATTCAAGCTTGTGCACATAACCACTTGGTTTGGCTAGCATTGGTGTTACAGGACACTATATTATGGGCTTATCGGTTGCTATTCAGTTATGTCTATCCCTATGGACAGCAACCTTTGACCTAAGGTGCTAAGAGCTTCATGGTTGAAAACAAGCATGCCTAACAGGTGATGCTTAGCTCACGCACATGTCCGATTGCACATTGCTAGCTTGCTTGTGCTTTGAGGGGACTAACACTAAGCAAATTACTTGTCATGTGTGCACACATTTGATAATGGTGTTGCTATCGCCTATAGCTTGGGTAAGCCAAAGGGCTTGAACATCGAAGGACAAAGCTTAACAAAATGTGCACGGCATTACGAATGAATCCTAGACGAGCACATAATCATATGCCTCGGTGTTTGAGTTTGGCAAGACTATTGTTTGGTGCATAGTCGCCTCACGGGTTATTTCCACTGCGTATGATAATGACAGGTCGCATTACTGTCACTGTGTGGTGCCGAGACCTGCCAACCCGTGACAGTTGATCTCAGAGCACTAACCATTCGTGCTAGTGTCATTCAATCTTTATGACGAGTGAATTAGTGGCCCGAGTTATGACTTATAGTCTATGTGGACTGAAATCTTATGATATCAGTAGACCTGATTATTGTTTAAACCTCCTTGGTACCTTCATTAGAGTGGCCGCTTCAACAAGTTTTGAACGCACGCTCGGTCTTTTAATTGTGATCGTTGTGCTCAGTGTAGCAAGCCTTCTGTGTGTCAATTCAGTGATTTCTGGTGCACAGCTAGTAGTGTTGCTTTGTTGGATTGGTTGGTTGTTTCTACGGTATGTGAGCTTGTGCAGAATAACTTGCTTCGTGTTGTGGAGATTTACTTACCTTCATTTGACTCTTGAGTTGGCCAAAACCGTTAACAGCTTTACTCGTATTCTTACATGGTTACTTTACTGGCTTTGTACTCGCTTAGTGGTTGTGTTCATTTCTGCACTTGGCTATTGACATTTGTGGAGAGCGTGTTTCTCTTATTGCGATCTCTTGGTGGGTCTTGCCTTGTTAAGATGCACGTTGATAAGAGAACGTCACGTGACTCAGAGGAATTTATCATTGCTTGAAGAGCACCGTGTAGCGAGGATCAATCAAGGCAATAATCCTTCTATTTGTGGGAGTCATCTGTGGTTTTAGGTGTTGGCTAGAGTGAGAAAACCGAGGTATAAGAAAACTGTAGTAATGAGTGAAGCTTCGTGGAGATCAGAAGATCAAACACTGGAGTAGTATGAGGGCTAATTTTAAGTAAAGACTGGAAAACTGAGGCACTAACACAGCACGGTAGGTGGTCTTGTCTCGTTGAGATACTTGTTTGCTAGTGAACATCAGGTGAATCAATGGAGTTTATCATTGCTTGAAGAACATCATGTAGCAAGGGTACATCAAGATATAAAATCCTCTGGCGAAAGGAAGCATTGTAGACAGACTTCGGGCGAAGATCAGAGAATTAAACACTGGAACTGCATGTGAGCTAATTTTGGTTAAAGGCTAGAGAGTTGAGGCACTGAAACAGCATGTTGGTTGTCTTCAGAAAAAGGTCTAAGGACTAAGGTACTGGAGTAACATTGTAAAAACTTTTGTAGTTTGAATCGTTTGCCAGTGGGCAGGATTGACTTTAGCAGTGTAGACGAACTTACATTCGGTGGAAGTGCCAGTCAGTTAGGAACTAATGTGAGACGAAATCACGGGATGTCGCAAGGGCGCCTTTAAGTTGTGCATAAGGTGAATTCTGACTCATCGAGGAGGTAAGATGTTTCTTGCCAGCAGTTTGTATACGACTCAGAATGCTATTATAAGGGGAAAGCCTGGTGCTGACTTTACCACCCCCTGGTGCTACCGAACGGAACATTACTCAAGTGAGTCTCCTAAGAAAGTGGGCGACACTTAAGGGCCAATTGTAGCACGTAGCTATAGTCTTCATGCTAATCAAGGGACTACATGGGCGGCATTGTGTCCAGTAAGACAGATGTTGAGTATTGGCGTCAAGGAGGGGGTTGTGACATTCGCACCCGCTATGTCGCATCCGTGCCATGGCAAGGCTTATGCTCAAGATTGATTGGGTCTTGGTATGCACACTTACATGCCGTGTGCCTTGTGTACACTTGCGTGTTAAATTCAAGTTTGTGCACACGATCACTTGATTTAGCTAGCATTAGTGTCGCAGGGCACTACATTGTGGACTTATCAATTGCTATTCAGTTGTGTCTATCCTTGAGGACTGTAACTTTTTACACAAGGCGCTAAAAATTTCATGGTTGGAGGCGGCGTGCCTAACAGGTAATGCTTGACTCACACGCATATCCGATTGCACATTGCTAGCTTACTTGTACTTCGAAAGAGACTAGCGCTAAGGACATTGCTTGTCATGTGTGCGCACATTTGAGAATAGCATTACTATCGCCTATAGCTTAGGTAAACCAAAGGGCTTGAGTATCAGAGAACGGAGCTTAACAAGATGTGCGGGACATTACGGATGGATCATAGACGAGCGCATAGTCATATGTCTCGGTGTTTGAGTTTGGCAAGACTATTGATTGGTGCATAGTCACCTTGCGGGTTATTTTCGTTGCGTATGATAAAGACAATTCACATTACTGTCACCGTATAGTGCCCGATCTGTCAACCCGTGACACCAAGGCACCACCTCCACCCCTCACACTATTTAGTGGGTGTGCCACCCTTTGCAAGGACAACACATCCTTGTGTTGGCTCATCCCACGCTTCCGACTAATTTAGGCTCTAATACCATTATATCACACATGCGCACAGCACATGACCTGCCATGAACTATGTTACTTGGACTCAGGTACAAGTGTCGGACGCGGGTATATGTCTTGAGCGTCAAATTTATCTAATTATCATGTCTAAGAACACTCGGATATAACTAAATTTCATATTTTTTAGTACATTTATTTATTTAAGGTATACTAGCATTTACAAACTAAAATATAACATTTTATGCATAAAATAAAAGTCTTATACATAGTACTATAGTTAACTCAATTGTTTATAAATGCTTCTTGAATACATATTCAACTATTCATATCGGACACCTATCTCATACTCTTGTCCAAGTGTCTGACACAGCCCTCACACCTTCTCTCTTTCATGGCTCTTCCCTCAAATAAGGCAACTCAACTCCAAAATCCACAAACCCAATCTCCCAAATATAAACGCAACCAGGTTGTACTAATATACATATTGAGATGAAATTATACAAAATATAAAAATATTAGAGTTCAAGTTTATAACCTTTGCGAACATCCACCAACAATTCGGTTATCAAACCCCCTCTTCGCAGTAAGGTTTCTCCCACCACAATGGTCCTCCAAGACTGGTGCTCAAACCCTAGCTCTATAATCTTCTCATACAATTATATAACTATCTCTCTCTCTCTCTCTCTCTCTCTCTCTCTCTCTCTCTCTCTTTCTCTCTCTCTCTTTATATTCTATACAACCAAATGCACGTACTCTCTAATAAGGTTACCACTAATAATTACACATGGCACTCTTATATACTTAGTACACCAAATACCATAAATTCCAAGCCAAGTCTAGACGTAGCCTCACCAATAACCAAGGGCTAGGATTAATTTCCAAAAATCGACCGTTCAAACCCTTCTAAATTAAATTTAAAAAAATTAACCAAATTAACGTCAAAATTGATCAAGGAAAGCAATATGCACCCAAACCTATATGCATCCAAAATGTGTGGAACTTACAAAAAATAAGATATTAGTCATACAAGAATCATAGGTCTCAGGAGTAGTTTTGGTAAGCCACCTAATTTGCTTTGTTGGTCAAGCTTTCAATATTGTCTTCCTTTTCCTTCTATTGTGCATATAAATTACCAGATCAAACAGGTCCAATTTTTGGGAAGGACCTTGAGGTTGGGAAGCCCGAAACCAGCTCCAAAACACTCTCCCAAACACTACCTAAATTGTTTCCTGATGTTGGTGGACATGGACTATGAAAGCAGCATCAAAGTTCATGCAAAATGAAAATCAAATTTTTAACCGAATTATACTTAAGTGAACCTACAACCAGTGTGGGTAGGCAACAAAATACCTTAAACTATAAATTACACAGGTACAAGTTTTTGGGAAGGATTTTGGAGTTTTGAAGCCCAAAATCAGCTTCCAAAATGCTCCCCATACATTAACTGATGTTGAGGGGAACATTAAAGAAGCATGAAAATTGAGATTTCATGCAAAATGTGAATCAATTATTTTTTTTTTTTTGGATAAATAAAGATCATTTATTGCAAAGCAGAGCCTCCTGAAGTAAACAATATGTATACAAAACAAGAAACCCCTCAATCCTCCCCCACTAAAGAAAGATCTCCTGTAAAATCTATCTTAGCAAAAGAGGAATCACAAAAATGCCCAAAAACACAAAAATGAAAAGTAAGCAAAAACATAACTGTTAGTCTACAGACTAGTAAAACAACGTCCTCAAAAGTCCTCCTATTGCGCTCGTTCCAAATGCACAACATTACACACAACGAAGCCAACCTCCAAGCCATCTTTTTAACATGATCTCTACAACCTCTTGACCATGATTCATATAAAGATACCACAGATTCTAGCATAACCCAACTAATTCCAAAAACAGTCATACAACCCCCGACTTCCAATAGCCTACCATGAAAACGATCTCCTCTGCCCATTACTAAGAAAATCATAATAGGACCGAACAAAGAACCTCCCTTTATCACCTGCCCAAATCAAAAGATCGTCACCTCCCCAATTAATGTTCACTTTATATAAAGACTCAAAAAAATCTACTACCTCCTCAAATTCTCAATCTTTAATCACCCTAATAAAAAGAGGTTCACATGCCACCATATTATTAGTAACCTTCAAATACTCTGTCACCAAAGCATACAAGTGCATACTTTTGTATAAGTGCAAGCGTATAGCTGCACACTGATGCATACTTTGTATAATTAGGGTAGACATACTTTTTTATAATTAGGGTAGACATACTTTTGTGACACTGACGTGACCCCTAAGAAAGGATATTTTGTATGGCCTCTCAGACATACTTGTACCTAACCTTGATAGATATATATGATACTGTAGTTTTTGGACTACTAGTTATGTCTTTCTGTTATTCTGATTCAGGTATATAAAATTGCGATAGTAAAATCTTTAGGATGGCAAGCACAAGAAGTGGAGCACAAACAAGTAGAGACAATCCAACCAGATCTAATACTACTTGAGCTTGGGCAAACAGGAATTTTTCCTAAAATACTGTTGTCTCATGTTTATAACTGCTGTACAAATTATAAACCTATTGTGTTGTTAGACAACATGTTTCTATTAGGCTTCATAACTCACCCCATTTCATGGGCAGCATTTCAGATGATCACTTGGTGAGAAAGATGGAAGCTGCTACAGATATAAGCAAGGCAACGTAGATTAGTTATATTCAATGAAATTTCCCCAAAACAATGCAATGTACATTGACATTTTCCATAAAAATACTCCCTTTACGATTAGAGATGTTTGACGCATAGTCTATAGTTGCTTTGTTACATTCACTGCAGTGCTATGCCTCGGATTGTTCAAGGCAAAGAAATCCGGTCATGACAAAATGCTCTCTCAAAAAGGACAAATTTTTTATAAACCCTTTCCTACTATTTGTAATTTTACCTAGCAACAACAAACATACCCATATAATTAGAGCAAAAAACTCAAAATCTTAAAAACATGGTGTTTTTTTTATCATGGAACTAGCAAAGGAAATCTTTAATTTTCACTTCTTGTCCATTAGTATAATGAAGTTTGGATGTCAGTAGCCCTTTCATGCAGAAACATGAACGCCAAAGGTGATGAGAAACAACCAGATTATCTAAAGCTTTAGCATCCTGTTCAAGCTTCCCTTAAGAATATTGATTATCTCAATGCTATTGTGCAAGACATTTGAGAAAGAAATGATTGTGTTGTGCATTGTTTTATGCCAGTTTGTTGACAAAGGTCCAAGAACTAAGATGCAAAAGAATGCCTGATCCCAGGCTGCAGGACATTAGACCTTTCAATAAGCATACACAGCCTACTAAGTTATATTGATTCTGGTTAACGTATTGCTCTTTATTATTTAAGTAAATATTAATTAATGGGCAACAAAAGAAAGGGTCCAACGCAAGTACATATGATGTCTGTCACTAGTTAATGCAATTAAATCCAAATGAAATTGATATCTAATCCAATTGCATTACAAAAGGCCATACTATCATTCTAAGAACATGGACAAGGACACACAACATGAATATGACATGACACGGACGCACCAACAGAACTATTTTTAAAAAATGAAGGACACGACATGACATGCGTGTCCCCTAAGTGTCCAAAGCGTGTCTGATGCTAAAAAAATAATAATATAATAAGACACATTTAAATGCGTGTTCGACACATGTTGGAGGAGTGTCGTGTCCGACACGAACACAACACCTTTTTAGAAGTGTCCGTGCTTCTTAGCTATCATTTGACAAAGAACAAATATAAAATCAAGAGAAAAGTGTCCAACTATATGCCCAAAGCAAAGAATCAGAGTACCAAGTCAAATGGTAAAATGAAGAAGACCTAAAGAGGCATTGTCAGAAATTTACCCGGTGAATAGAGAAGTCATTATAACTTTTGAGTTCCTCAATCACTCGGTCCAAAGTACATTCAAAGCCAAACACGCCTTTAGGATGCAACTTTTTGGAAAACCGAACAACATCTTCATCTGTGTAAATACGCCGCACCAGTAAAGGGTGATTTGCAATCTAGAATAGGAAAATTCCAGTTACCAGACACAACAGTGAATAGCCAGATCCAAAGGATATTAATTTAAGCAAATTCAGTGAGAAGAATCTGCAGCACCTTACGGAACTGCACAAAATAGTTGGAAATCTGACGCTGAGGAAGAATGCCAACAGCATTACAAGAGTTAACCTCTGATAACTTTAAAGCACGAGCTCGTGAAGCTGCACGATACTCCTCAATGGCTTCCTTATAAGCGACATGCTGTTGTTTTCCCATCTCCACATACTCAACCTGCAGCCAAATATTCTAGCCCTTTAATAACAGGTGAAAACAGCAAAAGGCATTTCCAAATCAAGAGATAAAGCAAAAAGGTGTCTCCAGAAAACTAAAATACAAGTTGAAACTTAAATAGAAAATTGGATGGACACACACCCGCTGTATCTTTGGGACTAATTGCTGCATTACATCAGATTTTAAACGCCTCAAAATAAATGGTCCCAATATCGACTTCATCCGAGAAATCAAATCCCTATCTTCTGAATTGAAAAGCTTTTTCAAGTCTACATCTCCAGTTTCAAAGAGATCGGGCATCATAAACTCCAACAATGACCACAGTTCCTGCGATGAAAACCACTAAGTCCAAGAGAGCATTCCAAGAAATTAAGCATTCCAAGAAACTGCACAACAGCAAGTTTGAAAATACTAAGTTCAAGAGTAGTTGTCTAATAAAACCTTATTAAAATTGTTCAAATACCAATACATTACTGATCCATGCTGACTTCAGAAAATAAATGTCAGCCATGACATGGGAGAAGTAATGAATGTACAGACATACCGTGGCCACAAGTCAATTAACCAATTTTATATAAAAAGACATCTTACAAGAAGATATTCCAATCATAAGGTACAGAATTTGGCCATTCGACAACACCCATTCCAATTCTGAATCTAATTTCTTAAGGATAATTTTTTTTATGTAAGTAATTTCTTACGGGTAAATGTTGCAGGTCATATCCAAAGTTAGGATGCCAAAGAAACATTAACAATGTTTAAAGCCTCTAGCAGTTCTCAGCTCACGGAAAACATGTCTCGTCACAAAATGATGCGAGTTCTTCTATTATTTCTTCTTTACCCCGGTAAGCAAATGAGATTTTATAGAAAAATAGGCAATCATTAGGAAAACAATAGGCATACCCAAGCGAATATGTAAAACTATAGAGGGAGATTGTCTAAGGAGACATGGATGAGAGCCTTCTATGTTAATCACAACACAGGTAACAAAATGCAAATTGGCAAAGAAATATTGCACAAGTAAAAAAAAGGCATCATCACCACAGGACCCCAAGCAACCTGAGGCACATACCTGAATCAGACTGCTAATCAAGGCAGTGACTCATTTCTATTAAAAACAGAAAGAATATGTTGAAAGAAGCACGTAACTAGTTCTAGTGGAGATGCAACATATAACTAAGGAACTTGCTGAACAACAACTTTGCTGATAATATTTGGCACATGAGGACCCCAACAGATTAATTTGCTACAACCTATGTTACTTGGACTCAGGTACAAGTGTCGGATAACGGTACGTATCTAAGTTTCGGATTCATCTAATTCTTCTGTCCAAGAACACTCGGACACAGCTAAATTTCATATTTCTTCATTACTTCTTTGCCTTTTTTAAAGTAAAATGGTGTTCACAAACTAAAATATAGTATTTGATGTATAAAATTAAAACTTTATGTGTAATTTTATAGTAAACTCAATCACTTATACACACTTCTTGAATGCATGTCCAACTAACCATATCGGACACGTATCCCATACCTTTGTCCAGGTGTCAAGTATTCAACATGGATATTACACAAACTTAGAAGAATCCAGGTAACATAGGCTACAACAATGCACATCATATTACAATAGTGCTTAATAGTGAGAACAAAGAGGCAATGACAGAATTTTGAGGATCAGAAGGAAGATAATCAAATTGCTATTGAATTTCTAATCATCCCTCTTTGGATAGCATTTCTATAACTTGACAATAAAGACGATTTTCTTGCAATGTCCTCATATATATTTCCAAAACTAAGATAAACAAGTTGTGATGATTGCATCGATCCTCATACATGAGGCATATAACCATTAATTTCCAACACAAGCTCTATTTTTTTCTCTTTATAAGCAGACACAATCTCTCTTTCAAAACCTAAGCCTAAATCAGCTTTGTAAGGATGCAGTGAAAGCAACCATTACTTTTTAATAACTTGAACAAAGGCCATCACCAGTACTATACATGTAAATCATTTTGCAGAGGTGTCCCTGTAAGCATCAGACGCTGGTTGGCATTTCGGGCAACAGACCTTAGGTTTTTCCACCTATAGCTGTTTTTATCCTTCAATGCATGAGCCTCATCCATCATCACACAACTCCATTGCCAACATTTCAGAATTTTTCGATCATCTTTCTGCTGCACACTGCCAAAAGAACATAATGATAAGAATAAAGCTGATAGTCTGAAATGTTCTCCCAGATACATCGGGGACACGCGCATCCCTTACTTAGACATGTTTTGGGACACGGCGAATTTGAAATGTTTTTACTAAGAATAATAGAGGGAGTCGAATTTATAAATTTGAAAACTACAAAACACCAAAACATAAAACACCAAATCCAATTCTTCAAATCCTTAACTTGTGAATTGTTATATTATAATCGTGAACTTATTTAGTTGTTTTCATCTTATTTCTGGAGATTTATGGATGTTACATCCCTTTACAAGTATATAAAATATCTTTTTTCGCCGTATCCCCGCCATGTCCGTGTCCTATTTTTTTAAAAATGCCGTGTCCCGTGTCCGTATATGTGTTTTTGTCCATATCCGTGCTTCTTAACTGATAACAAATGAACATACAGAACATTGGCCTGAAAAATAAGGTAAAGCAAACCTGTGCCGTTCAAAAAGTGAGTAACATGCCAAAATAACATTAAATGGAGGTGGCAATCCAGCCTTGGCCAGAGAGCCCAACTCTTTTGAATACGCCGATCGCCCAGCCCCATGATACTGGAGAACAGTAAATGAGGGACACCATTTTTTCAGCTCTCTTTCCCAGTTTTCCAAAACAGAAGCAGGGCATACTATTAAATGGGGACCTGGATCATCTTCCAAGTGTTTCAGCAATGTTAAATATGTTATAGCCTGTTTGAAAAGAGTAACATCACAGTTCTCAATTATTATGATGATAATATTTACAATCAGTGTTAAAGCTAAGACAAACGATCTAGAGCTCAACTAACCTGAATTGTCTTACCAAGACCCATCTCATCTGCCAATATTGCTGCATGGATTAATAAATGCAAGGCATCAGTAGCCTTTAGAAACTAGCCTAGGATCACGTACACTACCAACAACTACTCAAACACCCAATCAGCACTTCAATTCAGGTTTCCACAAGTCAAAAGATTTTGGCACAACCAGTTCAAACAGGACAAGAAAATCAGCCTAAACTTGTGATTAGTACATGTTATGTGAAAAAAACTCACGTCACTACTCAGAATGCTGTCAAAGGAGTACCTTTTGGGTGATGAAAGAATCCGGCAAACAATTCTGGCCGGGTTCTTTCATTGCTCCCATGTGAAGAAAAAACAGAGTTCAGTGGGAGAGGAGCATCAAGAAGCATGTAACAATAACAAAAATAAAATGGGTGAGTACAGAATGCATATATATCTGGTTCTCTATATTAAATCCTTAATGAACTGTTACATGGACTCTTCAGAAGTCAGATGCAACATAATGTGAGTGAGTATGCAATTTACAACTGACACCAATTGTCAAAGAGACATCAGCAGCGTTCTCTGAAAAAGAAATGAGGAACATATCACTAAATCACTATAGGTCCATTTCCCGAAGTACCCTGGGCACAACTGCACAAGAGTATTTCTAAATGAGCAAACTAACCAAATCAGACCATGGTCTTAAATCGTGGTATTGGCCGGCGCTTGGAAACCGTAAGTCCAGCTACCTTGGTCGCCATGTAACGATATTGGAGTATCGACCAATGAGTAGACCGAGCTCATGAAAATTTTTTCAAGCACTAGCAAATACCAAAAAACTCATTGATAAGCATGTTTTGAATGTATTTATTGTAATTTGAATGTTTGTAATGTTGTCTAATCAACATTGTAGTACCTACACAAATATTCTATAAATGATATTGAATTTCATGTTGGTTTGAAGACAAAAACAGTGGAGAATTTATAGAAATGTTAAAAGAATAGATAATTCATAAGAATAATGCAAACATAAGTCAATTTTTGTTAGGACTTGGTAGTTGGTACAATAGTAATAAAAACAATATATTGATAGTAATAGCTAATATATTACATTTTCATAATAACATCTATTTTTCTTTGATTCATAAATTCACTAGCGGCGTGAAGAACCTTGGGCCAAATTTATTTCGCCATATTAATTTTTGTCCATTTTGGACACAAGAGAATGGTTTTTTGGAAACTTGTGTAGGCATGTTTCATTAGTTGGTTGTGCTCAATCTGTAATTTTTCCACGAAGATTATTAAACCTTCAGTCGTGTTTGGCTTCACCTAATCTATCACGTTGTAAGAGATTTATTTTTTAGGATAAGCTGTGTTCTTGTTTGTCATCTTGCTTGAGAGACATGTACCGGATTGTGTCTCAAGCTTTATTTTATAATCTCAATTTTTTTAGTAATAAAACTACTCACCTATCATGAAGACAAAAAAAAACTTACTTATCTATCACATCCCATTTTACTGTTTTAACCCAACTACGAAAATGTCTAGATACAATGACATTATATAAAGGAATAAACATATTTAAAGAGAACATGGATAAAAAAGAAAAAATAAAAATTTATAAAAAAATAAACTTTCTGGTGCTAACAAGTCGTATCAGCACCTGTGACGGCCATATCGATTGATACAGACCGTTATGGTAACTTAGCAATACCTTATCGATTTGTAAAAGCTGATGCAGCTGTGATTTTATTTATCACCAATAAGCTACCTGTATCCATAACGTCCGCCTAAAAACCTAACACCTATCAGCAGCTATACATAACGGTCTCATCCAATATCTAGAACCATGCATTGGACACAATATGTTAAAAAGACGCAATCATCTTTGCCGCAACATATAATTAGGAAATGTCCCATATAAAAGGTCTCCGGAATAGAAGAATCCAACAGTACATACACAGCCACACCGGACATGCGTACCCAAGCCAATGTGACATGTCGGTAGGTGATTTCTTTTTTTAATTGACATCATTTTTTGGAAGAAATGCAACCTGGACTCCCAGGTGCAGGTTTGCACTGACATCTGTCGCTATATTAACGTCTAACAACAGAGAAAATATATTTCAAGGTCATCTTTGGAACCTGAAAGCATGGGGGTATGAAGTGCAAAGGGAATGCTATGCCATAGGGCTGGGCTTGGAACTGATTAGTTATTCATTCGGAGGATCAGTTATCCTAGAAAAATGTGCCCGAAAGCCAATGCAGTCATTTTGGACTCTGGGAACGTCAGACAGGCAAAATGGGGTATCTACAACCCTAATTACTTAATTGCATGGTTACTAGATGCCCCATGACAATAGAGCCTCTTTGTTGAAGAATTCATTCTCTATTGGATTTCCATTTATCACAAAAAAGGAAAAATCAGAGGAAATTCTGTAAGTCAAAATAATTAAGTTTTCAAGAAAGCATACCACATTTCAGATTAACCAATCTTGATCAAAGATTATGGGAGTACAAGCAAATAGCAATAAAGCGAAATACATCCCAATGCTTTAGCAAAATAAATCCAATTTGATCATATCTAATGCTTAGTGTTTTGAAGTTAAGATGCACTTACGGACACTTGAATAAAGGACAGGCATAAAGCATTCTCAGCAATTCATTAAAATCGTGTAAATAAGTCTATCATGTAAAGCATTCTCATTGCATGATTTGGCCACTTCAACTCAGGCCTTAACACTTTTGCATACATATTTGGAGGACACCCATAAGTGTCATACTTCAACCAAAATTAAGGTATGTGAAACATGAACTTGTCAAACTGTAAGCAAGAGGATGCCAATTTATGCGTGCACCACATCATGTGTGTTTTTGGAAGAGCTATAGATGGTCATTAAGTCAAAATATAAGCATATGAAACATGCTGCTCAAAGGACAAGAATTTCAAGTTTCTAAGTTAGCTTTGAGAAATGCTGCTCATATGATTGACAAATTTGGCATTGTAATGGCTGAAACTATGTTACCATAATACTCTACTACCCTAACGAATTACGTTTTTAGAACGGCATTCCGAAACATCGTACTTTAGTGTTCCAAAATGATGAATTTAGCGATCAAAAGCGATCCCAAACGTTTTTACTACTTATATATTTAAAGGTCACATAACAGAAGGAAAAAAAATAAATTATAATGAACAAAAATATAAAAAGAATAAAATTTTGACATGATAATATACAAAAAAAAAATGGGCCATAATACTCTTGAAAGGTGTTTTTAAATGATTAATTTGAAAATACATAAATTATGTTTATTAAATGTCTGATTACTAAAAAAAATTCTTCTAGAAGTACCTTAATTCTAATAGCATACTTCATAAAAGTATAACCCTAGCGTATCATATTTTAAAACATGTGGCGTACCACATTCTCGTTCCCATTCCACGTCTAAAACGACTTGCGTTCCAAGTAACATAGGGCTGACAGGAGAGGACAACTATAATGTGAATTTAAAATGAAAGCTCCACCACCTGGTAAAGGACTAGGGGCTTTGTGAGCATTTCTTCCTTGAGCTAACCAAAAGAAGATTGATGTAAGTACCATGTCTTTCCTGCAAGCTAAAAAGCACAAACACATCTAAGGTGTTGTGTTCACATTGTACACCGTGTAAGACATGACACTCATTGGACACTCTCCAAAACAAGTGTTGGACACGCGTTAAAAATTGTGATATTATTTTTTAATTTCTTTATAACCAGACACTTGAATGACACGCGTTCAGTACTTGGACACACATATCCATCATTTTAGACATATGAAATACGTTGCAAATTTGTTAAAAATAATTTGAGCTCTAATTGTAAAATAAAATTGATGTGATTTATATCAAATGTGACACTTATGCTATGAATACATGGTTTTTAATTTTGATGTGTTATCTTGCAATTTACATTGCCTTTGAAGAAAATATTACTGTACATGACATATATATAAAATATATTTTTTTGTCTTGTCTCCACCATTTCGTATCCTGCCGTGCCCAACATATTTTTTAAAATCGTCATGTTAGCATCTCAGTGTCTTATCATGTCTGTGTTTGTGCTTCTTAACCTTCAAGCATCAAAGTTCAAAATAACATTTCTGCTCAAGTTCTCTCCTTTTGAACCAAAACCCAAAAGTAACACATACAACAAATAATTGATTGTCTCCTACAACACCATTAGATGGCTTGAAGCCACAATTCAAATTTGACAACTGCTCAACTTTTAGAACCTCATCATAGGGTTCTCTCATCATCTCAAAGAGGCAAATTACCAAGAGAAAGAAATTTTTTACTGCCATTTGGTGAACGTGATCTATCTGGACTTCATCTCATAGCGTGAAATCACCCTATTCATAACCCTTGTTTCGCATCAATCAACAACCTAGGAGTCCAATACTTTGAAACAATACAAAAATAATATATACATAGATAATGGCAAGCACATGAAAGAAGTACCTCCTCCTATTCTCTTTCTGTACAAAAGGAGAAGAAAGTTGACACCAACAAGCTGGTATGGTTTGAGAAGAGGCTGAAAATCCGAATCCTCAGGCCCACATGCCGCGTATATATCATCCTACAATAACAAAATATGACCAACCAACCATCAACTCCATTCAAACCAGGACTACATTTAGAAAACACACACATTTATGACAATTGGAAAACTATCTTATTTTCTTGAGTTTGCAATTTAAGAAACAAGAGAGTTAAGAAACGCCAATGACATCACACCTGAGTGACAATCCTCACTGAAGAAGCTTCAACCTCGGCGTACCGATCACATGCCGCCACAGACGAACCATACAACTCCCTCCGCAGCTCTGCCGAGATCTTTGCGCACTTCTGCAGAGCCTTTCCCACCACATCCCCCTCCTCCACTGCCTCTTCCCCCTCTTCTTCGTCCTCAAAACCCAGCTCGCTCAACTCCTCCTCCTCGGTCGACTTCACTTCAATCACCTCCGCAGAATCATCATCACTGTCCTCATCAACAACAAATCTCCGGCCCCGTCCCGTCTGAGGCCGAAACTCCCTCTCCTCCTCCACATCATCATCCTCCAAACTGGCCGCCCAATTTTCCTCCAAATTTTCCACGATTTCAACAGAATCGTCGCTGCTGTGATTAGAATTGGTTTGATTAGTTGAGCCGTAAGCAAAGGACTCGATCGGAGGCGGGGTATGGGAGGGTTTGAGGACTCGGGAGGGCTTGAAGGAGTGTTTTTCCCACTCGTCGTCGGAGATTTCTTCGAACGCGCGCTTCATTTGAATTGGTGAATTGGTGGTCAGGGCATGTGAAAACCCTAGAAATGATTGAAGGAACTCTCACCTGAGGCTCGCGTCGTGGGTATTGACTGAGAGGAGGTATGGATTGGGACTTGGAAGTGAAATTGACGATACCGCCATTTTTATGGGAGACAGTGCGAATGAGAATTGAGAAAAAGGCGGGTTGAGTCAGAAGAAGTGAAAAGTGGACAAGCGTTTGCGTTCGAGCACAATGACAGGATTGACTGACTGCGGAACTCGGCGCGTGTGTAGCGAGTTGCGTAAAAGTTGCCCCATGTCCTTGACAGCCGAACTAAAAGAGAAAACAAAAAAAGAGTAAATTATTTTTTACAGACTTAGTGATTTAAACAAAAATTATATTACTTTCGTAATTTTAAAAGTGAATATATAATTTTTTAAAATTTTGACTAAATTATAAATGAAAATCCTTAAGAGTTAACAGTAATTCTATTATAGGAGTATTTTTCTCATTTTATTTTTTTAAATTAGATTATTAAAAAACGATTTTATTCTTTTATACCGAAATAAAGAATTGTTCTTCATATAAATTTTTTTGCCATTTCATCAAATCAATCAAAGTTTTATTCATTTTACAAATAAGTCTAAATTATAAGAAATTATGTATTTACTTTTAAACTGTAAGAGTTATTTGATTTTTATTCAGATCACAATGGAATAAAATATAATTACTCTCAAAAAAAGTTATAACTGACTTATTTTTACAAGGGTCGCCCAGTGATTGGTCGGTTGCTGCTAAGTACTAGTTTATTTTTTCTCCACATCATTCTTTAGTTAGTAATTATTAAAACAATATATGAAATTTATGTATTCTGTGAACACTGCTACAGCACGAGTTCGAATAAATAGTCGATCAAAGACGTAGACATCTTATAATAAATTTAAAAAACAGACATTTTTTAATGTTACTGTACATATGGATAATGGAATTGCCCACAAATTATTTTTCCAAATGATTTTGAATCTCAAAAGGATAAAATAAAAAAATAAAAAAGCAACGCGAGATCTTGCCTTGTCTAACACTCTGTTTGAAACTTGGAGGAAAGAAGAAAAAGAAAAATAAAATATAAAAAAAAAGCAACATGAGATCTTGCCTTGTCCAACACTCTGTTTGAAACTTGGAGGAGAGAAGGAAAAGAAAAAAAAAATATAAAAAAAAAGCAAGAGAAAAAAGGTGAAATTTTTAAATTAATCTATCTCTTTTTTTTTGTCTTTCTTTTCTTCTATTTTTTTTTTAAACTAAACAGAAAAAAGATAGTAAACAGTAATTTTTCTTTCGTTTTACTTTTCTAAGTTCCAAACAAGCTATAAAATGGGGGTAAGTGGAGAGACTCCCTTTCTCTTTACAGCCTTTTTGGAACTCAGGCGAGAAAGGGAAGGGAAATTTAAGGAAAGAGAAAATGGAGGAACATGAACGGAAAAAAGTACAGAGAAGTTTAAATCAATCTATCTCTTTCTCTCTGCTTTTCTTTTTATTTTTCTTGTAAAATTAAATAAAAAATAATAACAAACAGTGATTTATCTTTCCTTCCATCCCCTCGCTTTTTCCAAATTCCAAACAGCCTATTAAGGTCAAACTTCTAAGGCCTTTATGAGTCTCCCAAACCAGTCAACGTAAGGACACCCTACCACCTAACTAAAATATATGTTGCAGTTAAATATTTTGAAAATAAAGGAAAATGAAAATTTGAATCGCTGATAGAAAATTTGTTTCTCAAACCAAAAAACGAATTGAAGTTTGGCATATTATTTGCTAATGAAAAATAATATGAATGCATGAAAATTTACTCCTCCATTAGTTTTCGTATGAATGTGGGATATGAGAGTATAGGGATTGGTAGATATGTTTATACTTGTTACTAATAATAATAAAAAATAGAGTTTGTCTTCAACTAAAAAATCATAACTATTTTCTCCACAGGCAAAAACTTTTTTTTTATTTAATAAAAAAAAGTTGCCTTTTCATTGTTGAGTTGATTTACTCAACTTCCATAACACCAACACACCATAGCAAAAAGTTAAGAATTACTACCATTCCACAAAATGAACATAAAAAAATTATCAACAATTTTCGACAGATCAATTTATGCAATATGATCTATGAAACTATAACCGAAACGTTTGGTCCTAATTAATCTAACTCTAGAGGTGTGATTTCTAACAAACTACTCTTTAGTTGGCAGGGTTCTTTTTTTAATGGATTCGTCTACTAAAGCATTGTGTATTAACAAGGGAGAATTAATTTTAGAAAGGGGTAAGATTTGAAAAGGAAAGTCAGGAATGTATTTCTTTCTGAAGAAAATTGGATTCCATCAACAACAAAAAGAAAAAAGAAATTCTACCACTTATTGATAATGTATTAATCAAGTGTTACAAACTGTATTACTTCATGTCTGTATTGTATATTTGTAGTCTTTAAAATATTTTTTTAAGAGTTTCAAACTAGTTTTCTCTAAATTATGTTAGTTTTTGAAACGTCTGGTAAAAGTTACATAGAAGTTTCCTTTAAAATTTTATAAATATTTCGTTTCTATTTTACAAGCGAGTTTTCATTTTCAAAGAGAGTTTCGTGGTAATTATGATCTAAACTATGAAATGTTAAAAGGTGGTAAATTTTGTAGAATTTAGTAATGCATTCTCAAATGTGTAACTGCCACATTCCGCCCTAATTTTGACTCAGCTATGTTTTTTAAAGAAAAACAAGTCAAAAATTACAGTGTGATGCAATGACATAATTTTCTCCTAAAAGTTGATGCAAAGGGGTCATGATATTTATTATGAAAAAAAAATAATAATCACCACCTAACATTTAGCTAAGGTGTATTAGGTCGTTGATTAGACCATACAAGTGTAATTCTAATCTTTAATTTGATGTTTTGTTAGTGGCAAAATCATTGTACATAATTTGTTTAAGTTCATATTTAGCATTGTTAAAGTTTTGTTTACCTTTTGTAGGTTTGTTAGCTAAAAAGGGCTAAGCAAGAGCAAAGATGGAATTTGTGCAAAAACAAGGCCAGAGTCCGAGTGGTAAACACTCACGTCCTGACGGTCACATTGGATGTAGTTCCATAAAGGGAGATAGTGTCAAGACGAAATGTCAGACCGTCCTGACGGTCACATTGGATATAGTTCCATAAAGAGACATAGTGTCAAGACGAAATGTCAAACCGTCCTGACAGATAAATTGTATAATCTCAAATAAATGGCTTACCATCAAGACAAAGGCATATACCGTCCTAACAGTTAGAGTCATCAAAGCCAACATTCAATTTTATCGTCCAGACGTGATCAACCACTATCCTAATGATGGGTTTGTAATTGACTTTTGTATCTATCATGTATCTATCTTTAGATGAGCACCTGAGATATAAAAGGAAGAGTAGGCCATTTTAGTTGAGAGAGAGAGAGAGAGACTAGTTTTAGAGGGTACTTAGTATATTTCTAGAGAGAGAAAGTCTTAGGTTCATAATTCATTGTAATTTTCCTTCATTTTTTCATATTTTCTTACGCTTTCATTGTAACCAAACGATTGTATCCTTGAATCAAAGTTTAGATACGTTCTTCTAAATGCTTTCAATCTACTTTTACATGTTTTCCACCATGGAATTCATTAGCTAATTCTCCATTTGGGTGCAAATTTGAAGATTCACCAAAGAATTTCAAGGATTTCAAATGAGATATAAGATCTTTCACTGATTCATCTTAATTTCTACATAATCCTTCTTAGCTAGTATTAGATCTCTATGAAAACTTGGTTTCATAGTCTAAATTGGCAACTCCTATGCATAATTCTTCAATTGGTATATAAATTGCACAATTCTAGTCTTGGATCCATGATTCTACAACTGATTATTAATCTAAACTCAATTGTGAATGAATCTAAGTTCATATAGTTGAAATTCTCCGAATTAAGGATCTACGGAGTAGTCCTTGGTTTTATTTATCCCAAACCCCTTCGAAATACTTGAGATACTTGATGAATTAGAACAATTGTACTGAGATCCCTTTCAATTGCATAGAAATCAGTTTATAATTGCTTTGCATTTTGATTCCTTTGTTTTGCATCAATAGTTTAATAGCTATTAGCTCTTATTTTCAATTGCATTAGTATAATTGATAGTTAGCAATCACGATCTTTAAAACCCAAAAGATGTTTGATCTACTTAACCACTATTAGAATCGATTTCATCTAAATTGCAATTCAAATTACAGAAGACCATTATGAGCATTTGCCCATGTCTATATTTGAATCAATCTCATGGAAATAACGATAATTGAATAATAGTCGATAAACTAAAATGCAAAATTGTACGCTTGCGGATTGTGGAACTAGTCGCCTTGAAAACAATGTTTCAAGTAATACAATTTTATTCTTTTGAAAAACATGTGAGATAGATTAAGAAAAACATGTCAAATGATTTTTTAGGAAAAGAATCATATAGTCATTGGTGGATCTACGCGGGCGGGCAAGAGCCACAGTCCCCCCTAAGTTTTGAAAAATTACCGTACGTCTTATATAGTTTTAAATATTTATGACAAAATAGGTGTATAGGTCCCTCCAAAGTTTTGAAAACTTTTCTCAGACCCTATAGACTTTGAATGTTCATAATAAAATAGTTATATTGTCCTTTCAAAATTCAAGTAATTTTACCCTTTTTTTTCTCCTTAATCCAAGTAATTTTGCTTGCCTTTCTAGTTTAGAAATAAAAATTTTAGTGGGTTAATGCCTTTATTTTAGGAACTATATTCGTTATTATTTTTACATTTTTTTTTTGTATTTAATGTGTCTCTCACTATGTAGCTTAAATTTAAGTGGTAGTAGATGATAGTTATTATAATGGTACCACTAAATTTTTTTTTCCTGTTTGGCCCCCTATTTACAAAATTTATGATCTGCCACTGCATATAGTGTGTGTGACTCCATCTTTGATCAATATGAACCAAGATTTGTATTCGGGATTTGTTTACTAGTAAGAAATGTGTTAGAGATCCAACATCTCCCAAAAACTGGTATCTAGTCCCCTTTATGTGACCCTATATTAAGTTTGTTATCTTCGGTTTATAATCATGCAATGATTGAAATGCAGGTTTGTATGAAATTTCAATTTAAACGAAGACACAATTCTAACGTTGTATAAAATATGAGAGTGAATGTGATCTGTATTAAGAAAGAGTGATGATCCCATTTGAAGTTTGAAATGTTGCATTGTTTGATCAATTGCAACCATGATAAAAGTTGGACCAACATGGTTAATGCTTAGAAGTTGGACCAGAGAAATCAAGCCTCGAGTTATGCGATCAGACAACATCTGGCATAATTGTTGGTACTTAGGAGAAATAGGATTTTCCTAAGTATTTGAATTTCAAAAATAAAATTTTAGAAGGAAGTGTGGAAAAGAGGCAATAATCTGCTGTGTGAAAATTATGTTTACTTCATATTTAAAGAGTTATTGGAAAATATTATTTTAGACCTCAATTTTTTTTAAATCAGTTTGAAAAGTGTTCAAAGACATGATAATCATCAACCCAAAATTTGGAAAATATCTCAGATATTGAAAAATTATGAAAATGATCAGAAAAATATTATTAACCCATCAATAAGCTTGAAAATTGATTTTTGAAAGGATTGGAAAACAGTATTTTGACCAGCTAAACTTTTGAAAGTAATATTTGGCATTGAATATGTGTTGGAAAATATTATTTCATCCAATTGAAGTTTTGAAAATGCTTTTTATGTTGAAACTACAATTTCATCCTCCCAAAGTCCGGGAAAATAATTTTATCTAGAAAAAAGGTCAAATCCTATCTTTCAAAAGGAGTATAAAAATATTGTACTAAAATGGCCCAATTATTTCAATCAAAATCACCTTCTACGAAGTAGCAATATCACTGATTATTATTCGACTAAATCATGATTTTACGAAAACAAAGATTTTTACCTAATGATTACTAATCAAAAGTTTATTTGTGATAAAAGGAGGATTCAAAAACGAATAAGAACATTATTTTTGTGAATTTCAACATTTTTACCAATTAAAAAATTGTTTTAATGAAAAATGAGGATTTTAAGCTAATTAAACATTATTTTAGTTTGTAATGTACAACATGAAAAGGCTTCTTGGTAAAAATTGAGTTAGCCCAGTTAATTAGGACTCTTGGTCTCTTGGTCTCCCTTTTGGGAGGTCAAAAATAAACTCTTGTCAAGTGCGAGAGTTGACCACATGAGATTAAATCTTTATAAATACCCTAATCATGGTGTGGATGGCTTGTCTTTGATAGAATTGGTGAGAGAATTAGTTAAGATATGTGCAAACTAACTAGAATATCTTTAACCACCGAACAAAAAAAAAAAAAAAAAAACATAAATAAAGTGGCATGCCTACTCTTTTATCCGCTATATCTTAGTTTAGAATTTCCCACTACATATTTATAGAAAGCCTTCATTCGATTTCCACTTTGTTTGGTGGTCATGAAGCATGGATTGAAAATCTATCAACTAAGATAGTTGGCTTACTCTGTGCATGGCAAGAGGCATCAATGGCCTAGGGCTACATAACTCCCAAAGTTTGCACAATGCATTTTACCCAAGGAAATTGCCTATATATTATTGGTTCACTTGCATGCCTGATACTTTCTTCACGAGGCTTTCTAGATCTAGCTAGTCAAAGTAATTCTTCATGAGTTTGGCGTAGCATCCTTATTAGGAATGAACATGGGCCTGTAGGGCCAGACGGGCCGGGCTTTGGATTGCATATAAGGAAACAAAAAAAAGCTTGGGCTGGCTTCTCATCGGGCCTAATTTGACCACCGGGATATTCAATGCTTATGCCCACCCACTCGGCCCGTATATTAGACTATATATGGCCTGACATTAACAAGTGTATTGGGCCTCTAATAAAACTTCGAAAGAAAATGCTAATTACATGAGCGATTGACGGTCAGGATCTAATGGTGTCTGACTATCAGTTGCGCCTGTAATTAGACATGCTCAACTTTGGAAGGTGATGGGAATGTTATATTACTTTCTTGTCCACAAAAAACAAAAGAAAAGAAAAAAGCTTAACCCTTTTTCAAAAAAGTTTGGATAAAGAAATTGGTCCAAAAGTTTCAGATAAAAACATTTTCCCCATTTGTAAGAACAAATGATCTTATGTTTTGTTTAAGGATAAATTTCGCCATTTGTAAGAACAAATGATCTTTATGTTTTGTTTAACGAGAAATGCAACGTACACTGCATACAATAACTGGTTTTGTTTTTCACCGATTGACATGTTTATATAGTGTCAATCCACATCAGCCACTTAAATCTTCAATTCCTAAAAATACGGATGATGGGAAAGAGATGAGTATGAAAGGGGAGCACAAAGAAGAAACGTCTCGCATCTCATTTCCTGAAATAAGTATTGAAGGGGCAGGGAGAGAGAGCACAAAAAGGACCATTGACTCGTCTCTTAACTCCTTCCCCATGATAAATCCTTTCCATGGAGATTCTACAGAATTCTTTATTTCCTTGACCTCCGTAGTGGTCAGTGAATGAACTGGGCTTGTGTAATTCTCATGTTTTTATTCATTATAATGATAATCAATTGACATTAAAAAGAAAAAAATAAAAGGAGAGAGAGGAGTTATCTCCATCCATCTCTTTGAATGTATATATATCTTTATTTATGCATCTATAATATATATATATGTGTGTGTGTGTGTTATTCTTGAGTTCCATTGCAGAGCCTTCCAATTTGGGGGTTGGGATATATATCTTGTTTCAATGTGTTGAACACAGAGAGGGGAGGGTTGATAGTGAGAAGCAAAGACGACTGGACCCAAAAGATATGAGAAAGGAATATTTTTTCCTATTTTCTTGCTGGATATTTGCGAAACTTCAAAACTTTTCATAAAAGATTTACTGGTCATTGCTGAAATGGCTTGCCACCACATCAGCCAGTGGAATAATTCGGTGAGTATTCCCGTGATATATAGCACTACTCTTTTTTAATTTAGTTTTGGGCATCAGATTGCAACGTACCAAGCTCCAAGAAGATATTTCTTGAAACCATCAAGTGGAGTTAGAAAACTCAAGAAACCTTTGTTGGAAAGCTGTAGGTACTGTCATTTCTTTACTACATGGGAGGGATTATCTGATTCCTCCAATGCCAGTGCAGTTGTTTAACTAGTCCATATTTTAGTAAATTGGAATCAATACAAGACACAAACCAAATAATTTTAATCATTGCTACATCTTGATTATCCATAACAAAAAACGGATGAAATGAAGCGAGACACAGTCTTTTTTTTTTTTTTTTTCTGGAAATGAGTTCAAGAAACTAGACATTTCGTGTTTGGCTTCCATTTTTCTAATTTCTTTCGGTAATCAGACATTTATGTCTCTCTCTAAAACCTCAAAAAGCTTTCTTTTACTAAGCTCACTAGTCCATTTTGGGCAAAGTAATTGGTAGCTATAAAGCAGGTGGAATCACGAGTTCAAGGAACTAGAAATGTTGCATTCACCTTAAATTAGCAAGCCAACAGTAGAATATTGCCAATTAGCTGTCTCTTTTTTTTTTTTTGTATAATGCAGCAGAAATTTGGAGATGGCTTCTAATAATTTGTTTTTATTTCTTCGTGTATAGCATTTTTTTTTTTCCACTTTTCAATTAGCAGGCTAGCTCAAAGATGAAGCAGTGAGGGTGAAGTCAATACAAGTGAGTCCCATATCGAGTAGGTTATGAAGCAGATGGCAATGACCTTCCTTTAAAAGAGACCTGAGGGATTACTTGACGATCTCGCGGCCGCGCGGTGAGCACAAAGCTAACTATTCTTTCGCCTTTTACTAAAGAATACCGTGTGCTCGCCGCAAAAAAGCGGCATACGCTAATTTTGGGAGGGGATTCCCCTACTTTGGGTCGGTCGCCTACAGTATAGTCTAATGATTCAGCCATTGTGCAAGTGTGGTGCTTCAATGGTGAACGGAGTGTTTTGCTAAATTGTAGAGTATACTAGATTCAGTTCATAGATCAGCTTGGGTGACTCCTTGCAGGAGATGTTCTGGTTGTTAGGCTTTTGCCCATTTGGTTTTCTGTTTTTGAAAATTGGTTTCACGGAGACTTAAGAAAACACTCTAGTTTTTAGAACCACTTCAGTTTTAGAACAAAAAAAAGTGTTTTTTTAACTTTTAGAACCAAAAAAAAAGTGTTTTTTAACTTTCTAGAATAGTAAGAAAACAATATGAAAATAATAGTATATTTTATTGGTCACATTTTTTTCTTTTGTTTATGAGAATACGAAAAATAAAAAATTCCTAATTTTTTGTTTTTGTTTATGACAAGAAGAAAAAATGAAAACAAAAATGAAACCCTAACTAAACAGGAAAAAATGAAAACAAAAATGAAACCCTAACTAAACAGGCATGCTCTTTGTAGTTCCATTCCCAGGGATAATGGTGATCCATTTTGAGAGGAACAAGCTCGAAAGTACTCCCTGCTCCCCAAAGAAATGTTTGTCCAAAATGGATACTGCTTTGTAAAAGCCGTATTTTTGCAAAAAAATCCCACTAACAAATACGAATCCCACATCGGTTTTGTCAAATAAACTGCATCATTTTTTTTTTTTTTTGTGCAAACTTAGTGATCGGGTTAACTTGTGCGCACTTGAACTAATTTAACGGTCTGTACAATTCTCTCATCTCACACAAATTGTGTAATTACCGAATCAAAAACCATAAAAATAATTCTAAATAGTTGATAACACTTAAAATCTTTTAAATTTGAAATCTTGGAGAGATCTTTGGAAGGTCTCAAAAAGTAAAGTCCTACCAAACTTACATTTTCAAATTTTTCACCCGTCCTGTATTTAGGTATGGTAGGCTCAAGCCGTTTTAGATTAAGAAAAGCCGAACTAGGGGATTTTGTTACAGCCATATTGGTTTCATTATTTAACTTGAGGAAGGGAAAGAGAAAAAAAGAGGAAAAGAAAATAGGAGAGGTATTGTAGAGAAATTGATTTACTTTCTTGCTCTCTCCCTTTGGTTTTTTAATAATCATCTTATTTTTTTTTCTCTTTTCTTTAACTTGAGGAAGGAAAAAAGAAAGAAAAAAAAATGAAAGTAGGAGCGAAATTGTAAGAAAAGTGATTTAAATTTCTCTTCATGCTTTCCTCAAGTTCTAAACAAACTGTAAATTTGAAATAAAAAAAAAGTTAATTTCCTTCCATTTTGTTTGCAAAATCAAAAAAAGGGAACTAAACACGCCACAATTTCTTCCACTTTATTTCCTTTTTTCTTTCCCTTCCACGAAATTCCAAACAGGCTTAGATTGAGCCAGCTGACCTTACATTTTGACTCCAATAACCATATTGAATTACCATTTCTTTTCCCATTTGTAACTAGGAAAAACTTCACTCATAAAAGCAAATATATAAGGGTAAGATCCAGTTCAGTCTACGCAACAAAACAACAAGCCTACACCACAGACCAATACTACCCACCAGCAGCATACAATTTACAAGCCTAACATACATCAGGAATACTAGAGAAGGCCATGGAACACCAAGCTAATAGTTTTCAATTTTGTTAAGGGGCTAAAATACAAGTTTTTGAATTTTTGGAAGACAAATGTAAAATTTATTGAATTTTGTTAAGGGTAATGAAAAAATTCTTGAATTTTTGAAGGTCAAAAGAAAAAAAATTAAAATTTTAGCTGGTGATAAAGACTTTTATTATAAAAATACTTAAAATCAATAAAGGCTAAATGAAAATTTTCCAATGTAGGGGGTGGACATTAAGTTGCCTCCTTTAATTCCTCTCGTGATCCAGAATAATGTGACAAGATCAAATCCTATGCATTATACAACAAAAATAAAAAGAGACAACTGTCATAATAAGACTGTTGGGATAAAAACAAAAAACACAACATGAGAGGAAATAAAAATAAAATATCAAGGTCGTCACAATTTTTCTATTGTTTTCCTTTTATCTTTATTAAAGGTATGATAAATAATAAACTTACAGATGTCTAGGAATGAATGTGAATATATAGGCTCAGGATCAAGAAAATGTTTTATAATATTTAAAATTAAATACAGACAATTTAGTATCGAGTTTATATGGTTGAAATATTTAAATACTAAATGTGTTTAAATACTAAATTTGAAAATTTTAAGATAATTAGATTAGGTGACAATAAAAGTAGAACTACATTCGGTTTAGCATATTCAATATTCAATGATAAACCAAGTCTCTCTAACTAAAAATTGACACTCATTTTCAATCGATTTTCATAGTTAAGCAATTATAAGTTATCAAACACATTTGATTTCTAAACCACTGGTTGCGTTTAGCTCTAAACACCATTAAAACTTTCTGAATTTTGGGAGGGACCAAGGGATAAAAAAAAATTTACTTTTGCAAGTTTAAGATAAACCTTTTTTAATTTTGGGGGACCAATACACTATTACTTTTCATAAACATTCAAATTCATAGGACCAAAAAAAAATGTTGTCAAAGTAGCCCATTGCCTTAACTGATGAGTTCTGCCATTTTCTCTCCCCATCCTTTGATTAATTATTATTCATATAATGTGTGAAGTTTACTTAATTTATAGGAACGATGGCCTTGCACGAGCTCGAGAAGTACTCGGTTGAAGGTCTAGAGACATTGTAGTATTAAAAATAAAAAAAAAGTACCCAACTTAAAGTTGAGTTTTCTAAATCTACAAGTAGACTAAAACCATGATAAGTAATTAAATTGACTTTAATTTTTGAAAGTTGCCTGCATGAAACTGCTATGGGCCATTTTACTAGCGATGTTAAAAAAGATGGCCTTTGATTTTCAATGTTGGGCCCTTACTAACGAAAACAAACTCAGGGCAGTTACAAGCCCAATATGGCTTTTTTCTGATACTAACGGAGCCCCACGCTTAACTCCTAGCCTTTCTGTTGTCATCCTTATATCTGTAGCCCAAGACCAGTGAGCGGGTTATCTTTTGGCATTGGCACATCAGATAGTTTCGAAATAATAATTTTTTGATTGGCATTGGCACATCAGATAATGTTCATTAACTTTGCGACTACACGTCTACCCATTTTACCAAAAAAAAAAAAGAGAAAAAGAAAAAAATTCTAATGATCCACCAATCTTTAATTTTCGGGGGAAGTGGGCGTTATTAGTGAAGAAAATTTATCAAACTTCAAACATAATACAAGCAAGAGTTTGAAGGAGTAATTAATCAAAAGTCTGGACACCCGGTAGCAAAAAAAAAAAAAAAAGAAACAACTAAGTAGGGACGTGATTGCAAATTTATTAGTTCTGCTCAAGAGGATAGTCAAATTTAATCAATTAAAGAGAATTTTGTTGAAAAACTAGTCAACTATATATTCTTCGGATGCAAAGCTCTCCTCCAGTGGACTGATCTGGAGAGTCTCCTTAGCTCTCATTGCAAACAGCTAGCACCAGTAGTGCATATTTGAGTGCACCACCATTGCTGGGTTTTCGCACTTTATGCTCATCTCAGCTTTGACCACTGTTTGTTCGTATTGATCTCTTTTTCCATGCATGATCCAGCAATTTGGTTCTAGAAATCGTCCTCATGGCTATGGAAAATTCTGAAGTCATTCATGCACTGGGGGAAAGAAGCTCAGTGAGTGGCCGACTTGAAAAGCAATCAAGCTACTCCACTATTTTACATTCAACCATTTGGTGATGCTTTATATGATCATTTTGGAAGTGAAAATTTGATTCATAAGCTCAGTGAAAATTTGGTTATGACCTACAAAAACTTTAATTACTACCGGACTCATAACATCCTCAACTTAAGAAGCCTCAATTCCAAATATACCCAGTGATCAAATGGTTCTTGATCGATCCTAGCTAGTGAAGCTTAAGCATATGTTAAGCCCTTTTGTTTTTTTTTTTTTTTAATCAAATGGTCCCATTGAGTGATTGATTCAGTATGTAAAAACTCTAATTTTTTTGCTCAATATTTGAGTTCAAGATTTCATAGTCACTTGGAGGGATTAAACATACTTTTCAGTACCAAGAGCATGTGGTGGGACCTAACCTTCGGCCCCGATGGAGATGCGGTGAGATTTTCTGCAGATGGCTCTGTGGTGCTGAGGAACAATAATCTCTGACTGATATATGAAATAGTTTATCTGTATATTTATTTATTTTTTTACCAAAAAAAGAATAATAATAATATGTTAAGCCCTTGAACACGTCTCGAAGACCACTAAACTATAGTGGACTCTTGAGTTCTATCCAGTGAGACCAACTTAAGCAACTTTGAACTTATAATTCTACCATTTCTCATTTCAACGTAAGCAACTTTGAACTTATCAGTTGCAATGCACACACTTACATAAGTGCTATGAATTTATGTTATTACTGTACTAGGATGAACTTCTGGAACCTACATTTCGTTTGCTAATACGTAGGTGTTTTGCCATTGCTTGTACAAAGTTCTGCCTCAGCTAGAACTCGTCTTCTTGGAGTTAGGGTGAGAAATCTCCCCGTTTTATAAGATTCTTATTTACACGCATACAGAGATACAAGTGCACAAGCAGTGGGGAATAAAATTCTTATAATCTAGAGATGCAACACAGTGAAATCGTACAGAAAAGTGTAGTCCCGTAGCAGAGGGGAAGAGAATATAAAGAGACGAAAATGGAAGATAGGATATAATATATAAGAATCCGAATACAGAGACTTAGGGTGTGTTTGATTGGGTTTAAAAATGAAGTTTTTTTTAAGTTTGCTAGTAAAAAAATTAAGTTTTTTTTAAGCTTTTTTGCTTTTCTAATTTTAATTTAGATAAAAATAAACAAAAAAACAAAAAAAAAAGAAGCAAAAAAGCTAACTTTTGTTGGCTTTTTTGCTTATAAGCTTGCAAAAAAACTAACCAATAAGCCCAACCAAACACACCCTTACTGCCTAGAAGTGGCGAATAGGTCTTGTGATTCAGTTTATCAATATAAATGTGTTTAGTGCTATTTATTCAAACAAATCGCATGCAGTGGCAGAGTCAGAAAATTTGTTCAAAGAGGCAACCACTAATGACAATCCAATTTTTTTTTTAAAAAAATCAATCGTAAGTCAATTGACTCTTATATATATGCATTATATACGAAAAATGCTATTTTTTCAAAAAGTTTATATAGAAAACTTCAATAGAATGATATGTCAATGACGTTTTTGTAATTAAAAATTATCGTTAGTGTTTGTTTTAAAATAAAAAGCTTAAATTTAGCCACATCACCTTTTACAATAATTTTGTATAAATTTTATGTTTATATAACATTACTTATAACGTATTTAAGGGTGATATTTATATAATTACAGGTGAAAAATTGAGAAATATAACTATAGTTGTAAGTGAAAATAGAATTTTTAATTATTAAAAGGGACATTTATAAATTTTTAGAGAGGACAAATTGACAAAAAATTCTAAAACTATGAGTAAAAATATAAGTTTTAGAAGTTGAACGGAAACAAGTGCCCCTCTCGGCCTTAATGGCTCTACCACTGATAGCATGCATGCAAACTAAAGAAATAAAACAATAAAGACAACTTTCCCGTGGAAAACCCAATTCGAAAAAACCATGGGATTAGTCGCAGGTTCAGCCACTGTTACGCACAATTTACATGAGACACAATACATGTTTACAATATCTAATATTTTTTGTCCAATACAGGTTTACAATATCTAATATTTTTTGTTATACACAAGCAATAAAATTTATGTAGAATAATATCAGCACCACAGAGGGGTCGACTCTTTTTACTATAGTCCTCTTATCCAGTGCCACTATGTGAACGTGTCAACTCTTGGGATCCATGAGTCGATTCTTTTTGCCCAACTACTTTAACCCTTGCAAGTCTTTTTTAAACTTTTCCAAAATCTTCAAACTCTTTAAAAACTATCCAACTGAGGCTTCAAGGCTTGAAATGACTTCTTTAAAATGTGTTAATCTCGAAGAATATTTATAATCTTTTCGAGATGAAATCAATCAAATTTAATTACTTGTAGAGTTCTTCAATCAATTTCTATTCTTCCGAGTTCCCAAGTAATCCAAGACTTCTTCATATCTTCAAGCATAGTTTTCAAGTCTTATGATTTTCTTTCAACTGATCTTTCATACTTGCAAGACATCTTCAAGATCTTAAAAAAAAAGCTTCTATGTCTTGTGTAAATCCTCTTCGAAAGAGGTCTTCTTCATCTCGAGGACCTTCAATCTTTTCGAGACAAGATTATGAATATAAACTTATTGTAAAGTTCTTCATCAATCATCCATCATGCTCAATAACTTTCAACATTGCTTGATAAGCTTTTCAATGTACAATATCTTCAATGTCTTCATTAAACCAAGCTACAAGTCATAAGCTAAACAGAGATTAATGTATAATACAATCTGCATACTAAGTAGAGTAATTAGATTCTTAACACAATGTTATGTTATCATCAAAATCAAGGCATAGAGTCAACAATTCCCATATAAGATCTACTTCCAATGCTCTGATATCATAGCTATTTTTTTTCTTCATATAAGATCTACAGCGTAACTGTGCGCATATAAGATAGACTACCTTGCTTTGATACCAACTATGAGAATCTGAATTTTTTGAACTGGTAAATAATAAAATAAAGTGATTAAAAAAGTCTATTTTTAATTCACATTGTGTCTTCCAAGATACAATTATTAATTAACTCTCAAATGTATGTATCTTCAAATCAATAATAATTTTTGTACTACGATAAATTTTGAACTATGTCTTCTAAATAACAACTAAATTTTCAAAGATTCAATACAATCAAATCAATCAACCACAATTAACTCTTAACGTATGTCTCCAAATTAAAAGAATATATATACAACTTCAATAAACTTTTAAAATATGTTTTTGAAATAAAAATAATTCTTCACATGTTTAAAAATAATCAACTTAATGTGTTTTAAATACTGGACTTGCACCTGATTTGCCACAACCTGAATAATAATATTAAGCCCGGAGATATAAAATATGCTATTTCTTAAATCTCTTTGCAAAGAGTGTACTGCTGTCATTCTTGAATTTTATTGTTGAATATTCGTGCTCGTTATTAAACTCCATGATTATATAATTTTTGAATATGTTAAATTTCTTTTGGCACATCTTTGAATTTTTTTTGTTGATAAAAAATTATCTTTGGAACTGTTAGTTTTTGTTAAGGCCATTGCGCTGTGAACATATTAGTGCGTATACAAACGCACCTGTTAACTTGCATATTATTGTTATTAAAAATAGTTAAGCCATACTTTTAGGCTTGGTATGCAAGGGTGACCCACGGGATAGTGGTTAACGGTAATTGGGTGTTATTATGCGGCATGAGTAGCATTTGACATGATACTAAGAAGAGTCAAGTATCGGGGCTATGATGAAATATTGGAGGGATTAATGTTAGGGTTCGTTGTGGTTTCTTTCTGACTCTAAAATTTCTTTTTGCTTATCTGTTATGTGGAACTAATTTAATTAATTTTGTGTCCCATTTTTACCGTCTTGAACTAAACACTTGTACTCCAGTTGTATTATATAATTCTCGGTTTAAATTTAATTTTTTAGATTGAAGTGATATAAGCACAGAGCAAGATTTAGAGAAGATTTTCTTGAAAATAATTAGTTGATTGGATTATTTATGCAATCAATTATTTATCATTTTGAACACAATTTGGTGTTAATTGAATTTTTATTATTTTGGAGACATATTTTGGAAAATAATTAAAGTTGAATTGTTGGAAATATGATTCTTTAAGGTTATTTTAGTCACTTATGTTATTTAACGGCCGGAATAAAACCCATATCGTTGCATCTTCAAAGTTATGTTCCACTCAACCGGAAGAAACCAAACAGTTTCTTTTTAATTTTCCATCCCCAATGTCTGAGAAGAAACAAGGACTTTAACAGATTCACTTAGCTTGTGATGCAACAGTAGATTTGTGTTGATGTCTATTAGAAATCTCCTTGCAGCCTATTAAGCAAAATCATATGACATTTACATGTGTGTCTCTACAAAAGTTGAACACCATTGTTTGCCATTGTGACACTCAATTTGCGTGAAGCTTCATTTCCTTTCCCACTGTAAGGTTCTTACGCCTACACTAAATTGTAATAATTTCTCTGTAGGGTTTCATTCCAAAACCTGTCCTACCCATTGGAAAAAGGAAACCGGGATGCCCGACAGACAGTTGCCATAATTTAATCTTACTGTTTTCATAAATTGGGGGATGGTTATGGAGAAAAGTAACACTGTCTCCAAGTTGAGATTATCTCTTGTGAATTCTTTAGTCCTAGCGTGGATGATGTTTTTGACCAAATCAGAAAAAGAATTAGTTGAGGTGGATGTAAACTGGCCCAGATACCGCTAACCGCATAACCCGAAAAAAACCCTTCTCCACTATGTGTGTAAATCTATTATAATTCACACAATTCCGTCGATAATGCAGTTTGTGTGTATTACCACACTACCATTTATCAAGAGGAACTCATAAACAAGTTTTCTAGCTTATAATACAAATATTTCAGGCTGAGGAAGCTCTCATGGCAGATAGGTAGCTATGAATCTACAGCCATCCAGCTTTCTCTCTTGGGCAAAGGTTATTAGTTCTACCATTTCTGCTGAAAAAGCTACGGATGGCCATAAAAGATATAAAAGAAACTTATTTCATCTATACAAACACCCTCTATATGTTGGTGTCCAGTAGTCTGATCCTGTGTTCTCGCGATAAACTTGAGGGGTACATGAAATAGGAACTAGACAAAGACCTCGGCTTTTGAGATCAAGCTTTACATCTCCTCTTTCCAACCCTCCCCATGGATCCTGAAATGAAAACGAATATAAGAATAACTTGAAGGCTACTGTGAACCAAGAAATAATATTGACAATCATAGAGTCATCTGATTACCTTGCTTGCATTAGTTTTCATGTAAGGGTTGCTAAGTAGCTGCATGAGAAATGTATGAAGAAAAATATTACAGCACGAAAGGATAAAGCAAGCAAATTAGACCAAATTTATATTTCTTTTTTATTGATGAGCACAAGTTTTCTTTCATTATTTTGGCTTCTCCTCATTACTAGTACCAGTGTAAGTGCCATTTCTATGATACAGGAACTCAGATATCAAGTGCAAGTATATGTATCATATGTTGGATTCATCTAATTTTCATATCAGATAATAAGAAAAAACCACATTTCATATTTCTTAAAATTCATTTTATATTTATAGTAAAATGATATTTACATACTAACACATAGTATTTTATGCATGAAATGAGAGTTTTATACATAGTTATCAGATAAATTTGACTGCTTAGGCATACTTGAGTGTCCAGTGTCTAATATATAGAAGAAAGTCACAGTAATTTTATCTATGTATGATCATGATTTACTTGTTGCATCTTAGGAAAGAAGATGATAAGTCATGTTGTCACCTGTACTTGCTCTTGTAGAAACTTTATATAACCAATTGCCTCCCACAACACAGATGCAGTGTCAGTCTGAAAATTTAATCCAAGGAATAATATGGAAAAGCTATTATGTCAACAACAACAAAACCAATAAAGCTCAGGAAGATAACACAAATATTGGACAAGTCTGAGTGCTTTGTGTTTTTAAAACCTTCCCAAAAGGTGATACAATTTGCTGGAGGGCCGTGATTTTGTCTCCAAGCTTGACTTTTGGAACCTGCATCTATTAATTAAGAATAAAATTATTATTCCTAGCAGCATGCTTGGGGTTTTTTTTTTTTTTTTTTTCATATACAAAATTATCGTTTTTCACTGTACGTATTTGTATACCTTTGCAGATGAGACTGTAGAGCTCTCATGCTTAGGCTTCTTTATGACTGTCTCTGAATTATCTTCAGACCTTTTCTTCTTTCCTTCACCGGTAATCCCCTGTCCTCTTACGTTGCTTCTTGTCACCGTGTGGCACGTTGACATCGTAGGCTGAAACTTCTAACATGAAGAAAGAAATTAACTTCCAGTTTGGAAGGGCATACTAAACGAGAGAGAGAGAGAGAGAGAGAGAGAGGGCTTACTTTGGAAGAAGATTGGATCCCCTGCTTCTTACCACCGGATAGATTTAATGATCTCAAAACTGGTTTAGTAGGATGAATATCCACTGATGGCTTGCTTAAGAAACTATTGAAAGGTATAACATCTGCAACACTTCTTGCAGTAGTGCATGGAACATCTGGCATTCCGTAATAGAATTTGCTGTTATCTCCTACTATTGGGTTGTTAAGTCCCATTTGATATTCCATCCCATTGGTATTGAGCGACTGGCGAAACAAAGCCACCGGCTCCTCAACCTCTCGATGTTCATCCTTCACTTTCAGTTCCTGACCGTAACCCAAAAATGACCCAAAATCCCTGTTCATGTCTCTTCCACACGATGACGGATTGACCATTGTTTGCTTCATCTGACAAAGATCAGACTCTGAGAACCGATCTATCGTAGAATTCAAAGATATGTTGCATGCCCGTAGGTCAAACCGGTGATTGATTTCTGGCTCCGGCGGTGCAATAGACCAATTGCTGACCAAGTTTGACAACTTGGTTAGCCTTTCGCTTTCGATTAAGCTCTCATTAAATCCATTAAGATGCTTTTCAAAATTGTTGAAAGATGGCGAGTTCGTGAATTCCCAACTGTTGTCCATTTTCTTCAAGTAGTCACAGGCAGGTTCAAACATCCCAGTGGATAAATTCCTGGATGACAATACGTTGATCGAGTTCTCCCCAACATCTTGATTGTTATTCAGTTCTCCGCTGCTCCCAACGCTTCTGCAAGGGTTTTTCACAAATATTTATTGTCTTCTTCAAGGACATACAAGTAAACATTATTGAGAAAAAAAAAATACCAATTAAATATAAAACTAACGCAAAAACTAGAAGCAACATTGAACGTATGATTTGAACAACCTTTCGTCTTTTTTCTTTTGCAAAAAGTTACTTTTTTTCCCACTCAACACAATCAAACATACAACATCAAAAAGGATATCTACAACTACAATAAATACAAGAATAAAAAGATGTTGAATAATAAAAATTATCTATACGTTTTTTTATTTCCTTCCACTTTTGGATAGTGCAACAATCAAACTTACAATAGAACATGGCTCCAAAGATGATTATCGGAAGCTGTCTCTCCGATTAACTCGTTAGCCGAAGCAGACTCAACGAGATGGCGAGAAGACTCGGCGCTCAGGCCGGAATGGTTGGATGCGTTAGTAAATGATGTAGAGATGGAAACGTCCTCGTCGCCGGAAGAGTTGGAATTAGGGTTTGCAGGTTGCCATGGGTTGGTATTACTGCTCCAAGAGGAGAGAGAGCTGGCATGGGGATCCGGCCACCAGTTGGGTGTGGCCGAAGAGGTTGCTATGGAGGTTTCAGTGCATTCTTCAGCCATATGGGGGTGAAAATGCAGTTGAGAGGCCTCTTTTTCTTTCTTGCCGTTGGTGGGGTGTTGGAATTTAAGGAGGAATATATCATGTATCTATCCTTTGGTGGTGTGTATGGGTGACGTACCTTTGTAGGTAATAGCAATTATAGGGGCAGACAATAAAATATGCAACGTGAGTTTTTTCCACTAAGGTTTGTGGACAATTATTATTTGAGGGGGCGGGGCCAGAAAGAGGTTGGTTTTGGGTTGCTACTGTTGTTGGGCTGTTTGCATTGCGTTCTGTAACCATACAAAGAATTCCTCCTCTGTCAAACTTTCTTCAAGAGAGACTTTTCTCCAGTATCTTAGAGGGTTTTCTAAGTTACCCGTAACTTATGGTCTCATCTCTTGGATCAAAAAACAAAAATGATTGATTATTAGATGAAGATTTTTGAAAATTTTGAAGTGCTTTGGTTAAAAAGCAATTACCACAAAATCCGAATTACAACAAATAAGATCTGTAGTTATCACAATAAGGTCGCATTTTGTGATTATTGTTATACATTAAGCAGTACGTGTGATCCTGTAGTGGTTCCCCTTCAAGAGTAGATGATGTTAACATTAAGCAGTACATGTGATCCTCTAGCGGTTCCCCTTCAAAAGTAGATGATGTTATTGCACCTCCTCTTTTCTGGAACTCTTTTTTTGTAATACTGATATAAACCAAAGCATCTTCATCTGCAAGCAGGAACATTTTTTTTTTGTCGTGGCTTGGTATCAAGTTGTCCACCTTAAAGTCACAGCCTTAAAGTCACAGTTTTGCTGCTGCAGTAGTTAGATGATGGCATTGCACACCTCCTCTTCTCTGCAACTTTTTTTTCATACCGAGAAGAACCGTAGCACCTTCATCGGCAAGGAGGAGCATTTTGTCATGGCTTGCTGTCGAGTTGTCTATCTTAGAAGCCACGGTTTTGCTGCTGCAGTGTTACATGTACTGTCAACAATTTTTGGCCATGGAAATTAACATGCGAAATTGTGATGCAACCGTGTGATGAACTCATGGTAAAGATTGGATATAACAAGAAGTCAAAAACTACACAATTTAAAAATAGGATAAATTTCACTTAGCATTTTTGTACTTTGACCACAATCTCACTTTGGTCCCTCTACTTTTAATTGTCCCACTTTGCTCCTTACACTTTCAGTTAAGTAGCAATGTGGTTCCACCATTAAATTTCCGTTAATAAATGTAACGGAAAGCCCTTTTTTTTATTTTTTTTCTTCTAAAAAAATAAAAAATAGTATTTGTTTATTATTTTTTATTTTTAATTGTCAATAAAATTCAAAAAATGAAATAAAAAAATACTAAAATGGGTGTTTTATTTTTGTTTTCAATACATTGTTTTGATACTATTAGCATAAAAGTAACCTCTAAATGTATTGAAAACAAAAAAAAAAAAATCCATTTTAGTGTTTTTCGTTTTCTTTTTCAAATGTTGTAAACAACTAAAAACAAAAAAAAAAAAAAATTAAACAAACGTTGCTTTTTATTTTTTAAAGCATTGTTTGTTTAATATTTTTTTGTTTTTAGTTGTGTAGTTTACTTTTATGATAATAGTACCAAAACAATGGTTTGAAAATAAAAAAAAATACCCATTTTAGTGTTTTTTGTTTTATTTTTTAAATTTTGTTAACAACTAAAAATAAAAAATAATAAACAAATACTGTTTTTCATTTTTTTAAAAGAAAAAAAATAAAAAAGGGCTTTCCGTTACATTTATTAACGGAAATTTAACGGAGGGATCACATTGTTACTTAACTGAAAGTGTAAGGGGCAAAATGAGACAATTAAAAGCAGAGGGATCAAAGTGGGATTGTGATCAAAATGCAGGGGTGCTAAGTGAAATTTATCCTTAAAAATAAGGACAATGCATGAACATAAAAAGTATGATACATAAGGATTGTGAACATATAAGATTGAAGGTTTCAACACATTGCAAGGGGTCTTAAGACCATACCATGATTAGTTACGCTAAAGGAAGACCATCGACACGGTGATGTCCCCAAAGCTTTCCCTAGGCATGAACCCAAGATCCTCTTGTTTCAAGCTTGTAAGAAGAAGGGGTAGAAGATAATGATTAAAAGAGATAATAGTCCAAGTAGACTAGGCGGGAGAAGAGAAAGAGTGGGAGAGTATAAAAATAAAATAGAAATCCTACTTTGTCTTTAACCTTCAATGTAGTTTCAATAGAGGATTTGTCTTGAACTTAAGAGGCCTTCAAGAACTTTAAAGAGGCTGGAGTTAGCCTTCAATGGAGCTTGGAGGCTAGGGTTAGAGGTATATAGGCTAGGGTTTGAGTGTGAGAGGCTAGAGGGGTTAGCGCCTTTGAGAGAACTAGGGTTTTTGGGATTCTCGGGGGCTGTAGAGAATTTGGTAGAGCTTTGCTTGCGATTTTTCAGACTTAGAATACGCCAGAGGGTGGTCTGTATTTATAGGCCAATTTTTGGAGGAGGTGGTGCCTGGCCATTTTTTAGTTTGGCGCCACTGCTAATGGTGCCACCTTGGTATGTCAATGATTCTGAAGATTTGATTCGGCCTTGGGTTGCAAGGCAAAGATCTGGGCGCCACTAGGAGTGGCTCCACTACAAGTGGCTCTAGATTGATTTGGAAAGCTATTGGGCTAAGAGGCCCAGCTGGAAAAGAGATAGCGGCACTTGAGAATGTCTCAGGAGTTGCCTATTTGATACCCAGAGCCGGTATAGTTGAAAGAATGACCGGCTTGCCAGGGGGTAAAACGGTTATTTTGACCAGGGTTCACCGGAATAGTCTCGGAATGGGCTGAGATAGCACTCGGGGATTAGGGATACTCGTGGGAGTGCCCCGGGAGTTTATCGGTTTGATACCCAGAGCCAGTATGGTTGAAAAGGATGATCGACCCACTAGGGGCAAAACGATCGTTTGAACCGAGAAACACCAAAATTGGTCAGGAGTCTATCGGGATGGTATTCAAAGGTTGAAAACACTATTAAGAATATCCCAGGGGAGTACAAGTATGATACCCAAGGCTAGCGTGGTTGAAAGGGATGACCAACCCACTAGGGGTAAAATGGTCATTTTGATTAAAAAACATCGGAACGGGTCCGAAATGGAATGAAAAAGGATTTAGAGGTTAGGAATACTCATGGGAGTGCCCTAGAGGTTTACAGGTTTGATACCCAAAGCCAGTGAGGTCGATGAGGGCGATCAAGCGCTATGGGGTAAAATAGTCATTTTGACTAAGAGTCACCAGAATTGGTCTGAAGTTGGTTTGAATGGCATTCTAAGTATGCTGGGCTTTCCAGGGACATTTCTGGAAAGGGTGGACTTAGCGCTCTGAAGACTTGCGTATCTTCTTAAAAAGTATGCCAGATTGAATTGGACTAGATGATGCTTTAGGGGCATTTTGGTTATTTGGTTTCAACTGGGCCCAATGGGTCGAGGAAGGGACTGGTTGACTAGATTGGAGTCCAGAAAGCTGGTTTGGGTTTGAATGTGTATGTCAAGTTTGAATGTGAGTTCGGTCGAGCCGGAGATTGCCGGGCGAGCAAAAATGGGGTGCTTACAGCAAGTTTTGTGCGATCTATTCAAGATTTGGGCATACGTAGCACGCTCTACCGTTAAAAACTTATATACTGACTTTGCCTCGAAATGTGTGTAATTTAAAAATATTTAGAAAAATCGATCGCATTCACGACGTTCCCCCATTGTTTCTCGTGAACCAGGAGCCCTTAACTAACTTCAAAGGGTTCCGAATTATGGAGATATTTTGTTGAGATACATGCATGAAAATAAGCTTTTTCGAGCGTCTGTGAGAAGCTTTGAGGGCTTTCAAAAATGACCATTTTTGCACCACCTGATCGTGGCCTCCGGGAAGTGACTTTCGCAATCGAACCGTACAAATGGGAAGTCCTCTGGACAAGCGTCAGGAAATTTTTTAATTTACACATTTCTCAAGTCATTTGGTAGTGCCTTTTAATAAAGGAATTGAAGAAAAATTCAACCTTGGCAGAGTGTCTGTGAGACACTCTAAGGATTTTTCAAAGTGGCAACTTTCAGGAATTTCCTGATTTATGCATTTCTCAAGTAATTTGACGGTGCGGTTTACTTAGGAAATTGAAGAAAAAGTCAAGTTTGATGGAGGGTCTGTAAGATGCTCTAGGAAGCCTTTATTGACTTAAATGTGTTTCGAGCTTATAGACTCATCTGGAATTGAATAGGGATTTTCCTTGGAGGATCCCAATATGGGCTGGTTTGGCTCCCAACACCAGTATGGTCAAATAGTGCTCCCGAGCCTTCAGAGACAAAATGGTCATTTTGACAAGAACTTGTCGAATGATGCCAGAATAGATTTATTCGCATGCAAAGGTGTGATTGACTACTTGGAGGTAGTTTAGTGTGGTCTTACTGCTTCGAGGGATTTGTACTTTTCGGTGAGCGTGCCAAGTACCCAAGGGCGAAATAGTTATTTGACTGGGTATCACCGTAATGGATTCGAAGTTGAATCAGATGGCATTTTGAACATGCCAGATTATCCCAGGACAGTCCCAAAAAGGTGGACTTACCATCTTGAGAACTTAGTACTTTCTCAAAGATGTGTCGGAGTGCCCTAGGGACAAAATGGTCATTTTGACCAAGATCACCGAAATGGGTTCAAAGTCTGTTTAATTTTATCCTGAATGTGCCAGACAATCAAGGGACAGTCATAGAGGGTGGACTTACCAATTCGAGGACTTAGAACTTTCTCGAGGACGTGCCGAAATGCCCTAGGGGCAGTTTAGTCATTATGATCGAGTATCACCGAAATTGGTCCGGAGTCGAGTGGACATATTGAACATGCTAGACTGTCTAGGGACAGTCCTAGAAGGTGGACTTACCATCTCGAGGACTTGGTACTTTCTCGAAGATGTGCCGAGTTTAATGGACTTATAGTTTCGAGGAGTTTGTACTTTCTTGCAAGATGTGCCATCATGCCTAAGAGGCAGTTTGATCATTTTTCACCGAGATGGGCTAGCAGGTGCCAGTGTTGATCTGGGTTTATGAGTGTTTTTGTCACTCCGACATTTGTGATGAGTAGGCTTCCAAAGGTCTCTTTTATTTTATTTTATTTTATTTTAAAACATGCCATAGCCAAGAGGCGTGTTCGGTCCTATGACACTAGGGGTTTTGATGGCATACCTGTGTCTACCTAGTGAGCGTTCTTGTCACTCCAACGGCTTAAAGGTTTGTGAGTGTTTCTATCACTCTGACGGTTTAGTGTTGGTTCCGAAGATTGCCTGATATTAGGAAGCCACCTAAAGCCAAGAGGCATAGTAGACATTCTACGTCAGTGGGCTACTAGGTACCAAAAGTGAACCGCTTAAGGTTTGTGAGTGTTTCGGTCACTTCGACGGTGGGATAGTTTATGAGTGCTTCTACCACTCTGAAGGTTTCGGAGATCACCTGATCTCGAAAAGCCGCTTGGAGTGCCTAGGAGCATTTTGGTCATTTTAATTGGGCCCAATGGACCCAGGAAGAGACCAATTTGACTTGCTTTTGAGTTTTGAAAAGCTAGTTTGGGCTTGACAGTGTTGTCATGTGTTTCTAGCAAGCCGGTGTGGACCGGAGATTGCTGAGCAGGTAAAAATAGGGCACTTACAACATACTATGATTTTGTCACAAAAATCTAAATTCAAACATTAATAACTGTTACAAGTCACAAGATCGAAAGTTCACTTAGTTTCCAATCATCTCCCGCACTCCTGGTAATTTTTGTTAATATTTAATTTCATTAATTCGTAAAATTTCAGTTTATCCGAAGTGAAATCTAAAAATTTCTCTACCACCGATTAAAAATTCCCACTTGATTTAGAATCTCTAGGCATTCTAATCAATATTAATTCCATGTAAAAAGTTTCTAACAAAATAAACATGCCAAATATCTGCAAATAAATATAGAATTTCAATACAATGACATGAAATAACATGCAATATAACAGCATAAATGCTAACAAAATTATCCAATATGCTACAATACTCAATAACAACATATTAAAGGACTACATAAGTAATTATGCATTTATTCTATTTTTTGGATATTTGGAGGTCTTTGAAAAATACAAAGAGGAGCCCAACACTTAGAACAGGAGATCAAAAGCCCAGAAACAAAAACAGAGACCCGTACAGGACCTCCCGAGCCTCCACGCGCATCAGTGGCAATTAGATTTCTTATTGTTTCTTTTTTTTTTTTCAAATATTAAATTCATAAAAAAATTTAAGTTATTGAAAAAATTTGGAAAAATAATAGAAAAATAAGAAATCAAATTTCGAGTATTTGAGGAAAAAATCAAAATAAACACAAAGCCCAAAAATAGCCTGCACACCCTATTGCCCGTGACTAGGACTTGGTTCTCAGTCACTGTACATCGTCTTCTTTGACAAATTCAAATAAGATTTTCAAGGCTAACTTCCGATGGCCCTATCTCTGAAACCACAAGTTGAAATATTGTAAATTAAATGTCATTGAAAATGTATTAAGAAGACGATTACATCCATATAAATTTTAGCAATCGAAAATATGTGTGGAGAAAGAACGAAACAGACAAAGTTTCTACAATCGTAACTAGGGTTACCATTTTCTCTCAATCCATAAAAATTTTTAATGATGAAACTTTTTAGATATAATCAACAACGTATAGATACAACATACTAAAAATTCAAACAATTTTGTGACCGTTTGTCTGTGACGCCATTAACACTTGTTTGAAGCTTTTATGTGAAAACAATACATATAATATATGTGTATGCATCTAAACAGTATAGAAAAATATTGCAATAACAAAAACACCCTAACATGCTCTGATACTAATGTAAGAATATGTAAACGAATGCAGAAGCAAATTAAACTCGTACCTTAAATACTTAATACAAAAGTCGAAGAGAATGTTTTACATTATGCTTTGAATCTATGGCAGTGTAGTGTTATTACAATGAAGAACAAAATATTCTGTTTCCATAGCACAGAAGTCTAAACTTTATGTTTGTATATTTACACACAAAGAAAGAAAGAATACAGACAATTGGTTATTAACGTTGGTTGCACTTGGTGTTTATATAAACACTCAAGAGGCATCAATAAAGGGTCACCATTCAATGGGACATGTCTGTACCCATATGATTACTGGGTCAACCTACTATGGGGCGCTCAAGTAGGGTCCATGACCCAACCTATAAACTAACATTAGAGAATGAAAATGTACAATCCAAAAAACTAGTAGAAATCCAGAAAGTACAGAACATGTAATTAGAATTTGAAGACTTACAGAAGGTATTTAAACTTATGGAATCTACAAAATGTAAACTTTCAAAAGAGGATTAGGTTAGTATTTGACACTATGTTTTTAAGACAAATATGCACCCACAGTATTGCTTATGGTTAAATGGATGTCAGCCAACTGAACTACAATTTGTACAATCTCTATATAATGTAAAAATTTTGAAAAACAAAGCAAATGAACGTATTTATAAACACTAAATGATTGTTCAAAGAAGATACAAGTCACTTAGTGTTTGTAAATATCCTTAGTATACTACATTTCATTTCACTTTGTTTTTTAGACCTTTCACATTGCATAGACATAGTACATCGTGATTGTGAGGCCCAATTCTTGACATTTCGTTCTCCAAGCACAAAGATTGTAGTGTTGTTTTTGGTGTGCAAGTTGATCACTGTATCTTGTGAGACACGTCTATTCAATCATAATATCATTGTGGAGGAATTTGTCTAAAAACATAGTATCAAACACTAGCCTTGATCATTTTATGTAATTTTAGCGTCTATAAGTCTACAAATTTTGTTTACATATTCTTTAGGGCAAATTATAACAATGGTCCTTATAATTTATATCTTGTTTCAATTTGATCTTTCTAGTTTTAATTGCAATAAGTTTGTTGTTAATGATTTGGATGAAAAATTGGCACGTCAAGTGCACATGAGGGGTAGATTGGTAAATTACTCACCTCTATTTATTAAAAGTTTTATTATTTATATATATTTATATAGATATATACCCAATATCTGGATATATAGATGTGGGGAAATAACCCCCGGCCCAACCCAATGGGTGAGGCCCAATCTGTTCGAATTAAAGTTGGGGCTGCCTGGGGCCCAAACCAGTTATGAGGAAAGGCCAGCCCAAACTGCCGACCTCCTCCCAGCGTAGCCCAGACAGCGAACGGTTTGCCCAAACCGCTAGCGGTCTTAGAGCATTAAATACAGAGTTGACTTGCATTAAATGCACGAGCGGCCGCCCACACAAATGTCGACGTGCACGTCCGGTCAGCCGGAATCCCCCACGACGGTGCGCCAGACCCTGCAGGTAGCCAGGCGGCGTCAATGATGATGCCTAACCAGCAGACCACGAGAGCCTGCTGATAGGCCGAGACAAAAGACACTCCCTGAAGGACTCTATAAAGCCCCGAGGAATCGAGAGCCAGGTATGGAGAATTAACCCCTGACATACACAACTTTCATTCATCTTTCTCGATTAAGTTTGCTAACTTAACCTTCGGAGTGTGATCGACCCACCTAGGGTCGACCCATTCTAACCCATTTGTCTTGCAGGAAGAAGTTTGGACTCATCCACTTTGGGCTTGAGAGCTCGGCCCAGCCTTCCCGAGAAATCCCACCTACAATTGGCGCCGTCTATGGGAAGGCTTAGAAAAATCATGAGTCTAAACAACCGGGGACATAGGAAAGAAAACTACGACGGGAGAGGCTTCGGAGCCTCCTCCAGTAAAGACCAGACCAGTTCGGCGCACTGCCAATCTACACCAGTAGATCGGCAAAGAAGAATACTGAGGTCAGAGATACGAACGCCCGCTGAAAGCCACCCGGAGACACAAGAGGGAATGCGGAGGGATACGGGCTATGTCAGGGACAGAAACTTTCGCAGGAACCATCCTCGGAATCTGGCCCCGTCACCCTCCAGTGGGCGGGTCCCAAGCGAGGATACACTCCATGCGGCAGAGAGGGAAATTCGGCGGCGCGGAGAAGAGATAGCCTACCTCACCTCACAGGTGCGGGCAATGAGGGAGGCATTCTTTGCCAGGAATGAGCATATGAGAGATGGGTCCCCAGATCGGGAGCAGGTTGTTGGCGCCAGGGACGAATCAGCACCACCGGTAAGAGGGAGTTACACCCCTAGTACCGCGCGTTGCATTAACAGGCGCACGGGTCGGCGAAGGGACAGGAGCGAAACCCCGCCGAACGACAGCCCAGCGGTGGAAGATCGGCGGAAGGAAGACTGGGAAAAGTGGTACAATGAAAAGCAGGAGGATAAAAGGCAGAAAACTAAGGAACGCACAGCCCATGACCTGATGAGAAAGGCCCTAGACCAGATTGCATCCACGCCATTCACTGAGGAGATTGAATCCCATCCAATTCCTCGAAAATTCACCCCACCAAAGTTCACCCTCTATGACGGAAAGTCTGACCCAATTAACCATGTGCGGCATTACAAACAGCTCATGGTAGTGTGGTGCAGCGACCAGATGCTGATGTGTCGGATCTTCCCCTCCAGCCTGGGGAGCGTGGCTTTACGGTGGTTCGACAAATTGCCACGAAAGTCCGTTTCAAGCTGGAGGCAACTGGCCGAGCTCTTTACAGCTCGTTTCATTGCAAACAGCTTACAGCCAAAAGAGGTTGACTTCTTGCTGACGTTGTGAAAGGAGGAAGGAGAAGGGTTGCGAGCATACGCCCGACGTTACTGGGAGGCTTATAACGAAATTGATGAGTGCAGCGAGCAGTTGGCTGTAACTCAGTTCAAGATCGGCCTTCCCAGGGAGCATCGCTTGCGACAGTCCTTAATGAAGAAACCAGCCCTCACCATACAGGAACTAATGCTGAGGATCGAGCGCTATGCGCGGCTGGACAAGGACCTACCCCAAGGGGAGACACCCAAGGTCGGCGCTGCAGCCGAAAAAACGAGTAAGAAGGATGCCAAGAAGCCCCGATCAGAGGACATCAGCCGAGGAAAAAGAATGCCTAATGGGGTCTACACAGTCTTTAAAGACCACATCTATAAAATATTGCCCCAGATCCGTGATAAGCCCTTCTTCAAGTGGCCACCAAAGCTGGGGGGAGACCCTGCAACTAGGGACCAGAAGAGGTTCTGTTCCTACCACCGCGAGAAGGGGCATAAGACGGAGTAATGTCGGCATCTGAAAACCCATTTGGAAGACTTGGCCAAAGCGGGCCACCTTGACCAATTCATTGAACGGGAGAAGACTAAGGTCGAAGCCGAGCCGCCACGAGTGCAGGAAGCAGCCTAGAAGGAACCAGAAGTAAGGCCGGTTCAGGTAATCAACGTGCTGCACGGTTCGGCCGAATCAGGAACCATCGACCCACATAGGTACCGAGCCGAGATGCAGAAGGCTGCGCACCTAAGGGAAGTGATGCAGATACAACCACCCAGCAAGAAAGCCAAGGTCGGCAATGCCCATGCGTGCATCTCCTTCACCGACGAGGACCTCGCTGGAGTGCAGACCCCCCACAATGACGCCTTGGTTGTTACGTTAAGAATGGCGGACTGTGACGTTAGAAGATTGCTCATCGACCAAGGGAGTTCATCTGAAGTTATGTACTACAGCTTGTTCAAACAATTGGGACTCGAGGAGTCCGACCTCCAACCATCGCTTAGCCCATTAGTCGGCTTCAGCTCAGACCCAGTCTGGCCCATGGGTAAAGTAACGATTCCTGTGACGGCCGGAGGGATCATATTACAAACCGAATTCCTGATGGTTAACGTACCATCCCCCTACAATGCCATCATGGGACGAACCTGGTTGCACCTCATGAAGGCCGTTCCCTCCACCTACCATTAGCTGCTTCGGTTCCCGACCCCAGCGGGAGTTGGCGAGATAAGGGGAGACCAGGTGACTGCCAAACGATGTTTCCTAACAGCATGTGCGACCAAGACAAGATCAGAAAAAGTACAAATGATGGAGCTGCATGAAGACACCCCCACCATAGATGATGTGGGACAGACGCCCGAGAGTAAAGCTGTGGAGGACCTGAAGAAGATACACATAGATCGGGAAGGGGAAAAATACCTCGTCATCGGCACCTCTTTGTCCAAACAAGAGGAAAAATCCCTCATTGAGTTACTAACAGACTTCCTGGAAGTATTCGCCTGGACCCCTTATGACGTGCCTGGGATCGGCGCCGACGTTGCCTGTCATCGCCTTAATGTAAACCCAAATTGCCGACCTGTTATCCAAAAGGGGAGAAGGGCAGCTACCCAGCATGTGGACGCTGTCTTGGAGGAGACAGAGAAGCTTTTGGAAGCTGGAGCGATTCGGGAGATCAACTACCCAAGCTGGTTGTCAAACACCGTAATAGTAAAAAAGAAGGACGGCAAATGGAGGGTCTGTGTAGACTTCACTGACCTCAACAGGGCGTGCCCCAAAGATCCATTCCCCCTGCCCAAAATTGACCAGCTTGTGGATGCAACCGCCGGCTTCGGAAGGATGAGTTTCCTGGATGCCTACCGTGGATATCACCAGATTCCATTTCACCCCGACGACCAAGAGAAAACGGCCTTCATCACTCCAAGGGGTATTTACTGCTATAGAGTTATGCCCTTTGGCCTGAAGAACGCCGGAGCCACATATCAGCGATTGGTCACAAAGATGTTCAAGACGCAGCTCGGCAGAATTGTCGAGGTCTACATCGATGACATGGTGGTAAAAAGCAAACTGAGCGACACCCATTTGGCGGACCTAAAGGAGGTACTCTGTATCTTGAAAGACTACAAAATGCGGCTGAATGCTTCAAAATGTGTCTTCGGGGTCGGCTCAGGCAAGTTCCTGGGGTTCCTGGTCACGCATCGGGGTATTGAGATGGACCCCCGGCAGATTAGTGCCATTCAGAGCGTTCACGCTCCAAAGAATGCCAAAGAGGTTCAGAGATTGACAGGAATGGCCGCCGCACTCAACAGATTCATCAGCCGTTCATCAGACCGGTGCCGACCTTTCTTCCAGCTCCTAAAGAAACAGGAACGGTTCGAGTGGACCCCTGAGTGTGATTCTTCCCTTGCTGATCTAAAAAACTACCTAACCAAACCACCCCTGCTCTCCACGCCTGTCCAGCACGAGGAGCTCTTCCTCTATCTTACAGTGTCAAACCATGCAGTCAGCGCGGTCCTACTCAGGTAAGAAAATCGGCAACAATTCCCAGTCTATTACGTCAGCAAAACCCTTCTTGGAGCCGAGAGCAGGTATCTACCCCTGGAGAAGCTGACACTCGCACTGGTAGTCGCATCCCGAAAGTTGGTGCATTACTTCAGATCTCACACCATTAACGTCCTCACCAACCACCAGCTCAAACCCCTCCTAAGGAAAGCCGACTTTTCAGGAAGAATTGCAAAATGGGTTGTAGAGTTAGGGGAGTTTGACATCAAGTTCCAACCTAGATCGGCAGTGAAGGGGCAGGTTCTCGCAGATTTTATTGCCGAGTTCTCTGTCGAAATTACACCAGAAGCAGAAGAGACCCCGGCCACTGGCCAACCACAACACAAAATCCCCCTGGATCTTTGGGAACAATCTGATCATTGGAAACTCTACGTGGACGGAGCTTCCAATGACCGGGGGGTAAGATCGGGCATCGTACTCGTTACACCAGATGGTCTAACCATCGAGCAAGCCATCAAGCTGGAATTCACTGCCTCCAACAATGAGTCAGAATACGAGGCCTTGCTCGCCGGAATACGTCGAGCCATTGAGCTTCGAATTCCCGAAATCGTCATATACTCGGACTCCTTACTTGTCGTAAATCAAATCACAGGGGAATACGTCGCAAAGAATGATAGAATGATGTTGTACTTAGCAAAGGCCAAGGAACTGCTCGGCCAATTTAAAAACTACAAGCTTCGATAGATTAGCCGAGATAACAACTCACATGCCGATGCCTTGGCAACCCTGGCCACGGCTCTGAAATCTGGTTCGAGAAGGACGATCAACGTGGAAACTCTTGCCAATCCCAGCATTTTTCGCGAGGAGGAGGAAGCCTTAACAGCGGAGAAACTGGGACCATCATGGATGGACCCAATCATTTCTTACCTTGACACAGACAAGCTTCCAAACGATAAGGCTGAAGCTCGGCGAATCAAACATGCATCTCTCAGGTATTGGCTGTCGCCAGGTAAGGAACTTTACAGACGTTCCTTTACAGGTCCTTATCTGCACTGTGTCCATCCGGACCAAGTACAGAGCGTCTTGTTCGAAATCCATAAAGGGATATGTGGAAGTCATGTCGGCGGAAGATCGGTCGCGCACCGAGCCATCTCACAGGGATACTGGTGGCCTTACATGCAGAAGGATGCAGCCCAGTACGTCCTGAAGTGCGACAAATGTCAGAGGTTTTCCCCCATTATCCACCAGCCAGCCGAAGATCTTGTTTCTATCACTAGTCCGTGGCCTTTCGATCAGTGGGGACTGGACATTATCGGACCTTTGCCTCGGGCTCCGGGCAACAAAAGGTTTCTCATCATGACCACCGATTACTTTACCAAATGGGTAGAAGTGGAACCTTTATCAAACATCAAGGAAATTGACGCCAAAAGGTTCGTATGGAAAAGCATTGTCACCAAATTCGGGTTGCCCCGTGCCATCGTATCAGATAATGGCACCCAGTTCGATGGTAACATCTTCAGATCATTTTGCGAAGGATTGGGGATCAGAAACTATTACTCAACACCAGCCTACCCCCAATGCAACGGACAAGCCGAAATTTCAAATAAAACCATGCTGAACGGAGTCAAGAAGCGTCTTGAAAAAGCCAAGGGGAAGTGGACAGAAGAGCTACCCAATGTCTTGTGGTCCAACCGAACAACCCCAAGGAGGTCCACAGGAGAAACACCGTTCTCCTTGGCATACGGGGTGGAGGCAGTCATCCCCCTGGAGATCGGTCTACCAACTATTAGGTCGGCGGCCTTTGACACCGGTGTCAATAACCAAACGGTTGCAAGAGATCTGGATCTTGTCGAAGAAAGAAGGGAAACCGCTTTGATCAGGCTCACAGAGTATCAGCGACAGCTTAAACGCTCTTACAACAAGCGTGTCCGCCCAAGAAACTTTGCTTCAGGAGATCTGGTTTTACGAAAAGTATTGGGGGCAACCAAGAAGGCGGCAGATGGGAAGCTCGGCCCAAATTGGGAAGACCCCTACAGGGTCACATCCCAGGTCGGCATCGGCGCATACAGACTGGAGACCGTTGAAGAAGGGCGACCGTTGCCGCGACCTTGGAATGCGACCAACTTGAGGAAGTTCTACCAGTGATATGAAACCCCAAACACTGTAACAGTCCCCGAAATGTATAAAGCTCAGTTGAAGAGTCAATAAAAATGAAGATTGTTCAAACGACCCTACTCTGACCATTCTGTGCAAAACAAAAACCAAGTGTAAAAACTTGGTCCTGTCCAAGTTGGGCATGTCGACCAAAGAAGGCTAAAACTAAAGCCAAGTGTAAAAACTTGGTTCTGTCCAAGTTGGACAGGTCGGCCAAAGAAGGCCAAAACTAAAACCAAGTGTAAAAACTTGGTTCTGTCCAAGTTGGGCAGGTCGGCCAAAGAAGGCCAAAACAAAAACCAAGTGTAAAACTTGGTCCTGTCCAAGTTGGGCAGGTCGGCCAAAGAAGGCCAAAACAAAAACCAAGTGTAAAACTTGGTCCTGTCCAAGTTGGGTAGGTCGGCCAAAGAAGGCCAAAACAAAAACCAAGTGTAAAACTTGGTCCTGTCCAAGTCGGGCAGATCGGCCAAAGAAGGCCAAAACAAAAACCAAGTGTAAAACTTGGTCCTGTCCAACTTGGGCAGGTCGGCCAAAGAAAAACGAAAGCCAAGTGTCAATTCTGTCCAAATTGCACAGACCGGCCAAAAAAAAAAAGACTAAAGAAAGAAATTAAGTCTAAGCAACAAAATCAGATAGAGGAGATTCAGTAATAAACAACAAACGAGTTTTTCTCATTAAAAGGCATTGACGGTTACAAAAATGGAGAAAGAGAAAGAAAAGCTATGCCGACTTCTCCCCCGGCTCTGCAGTTACCCCCGGCGAGACTTCTACCACATCCTCCGGGGGTACAGCTGCGGTCTTTAAACTTTCAAGCCTCTCCATCTCAGCAGCAGCCGCTTCGGCCGCATCTTTTAACTTAAGCTCCCGTGCATATTGGGCATTGGCCAGGACTTTCTTCGGACAGACGACGCCGTCTTCGGTAGTATCGAAGTAGTCCGGGCAAAGACCCCACACGTCGGAGGCCTTATCCAACTCTGCCACGATAAGGGCATCATTCCAACCCTGTCGGAAAATGGTGCGACTGAGGTCCATCATCTCTTGAGCCAAATTCTTGGCTCCCCTCTCTTCACCCCGCTTCAATATGGCCTCCTCCTCCACCTTCAGCTTGGCCACTTCAGCCTTAAGGGTCTCCACCTCCTCGTTGGCCTTGTGCAGATCCACGGACTGCACGTCAAACTTCTTCTCAAGGTCTGCAAGATCCCTATCCCTCTTCTCAAAGTCGGCCTTCGTCAGTAACAGCTCGGTGGAAGCCTGCTCGGCTTGTTTCCTGAAGGTAATCCGCTCCTTATTCGCTTCAATCCACTCGAGCTTCAGACAGCCGTGCTCTTCAATGAGTTGCTGGTGAACCTCGGCAAGCTTTTGGAAGCGTGTCATCGCCTCCAAGGAGTTTAGGTAGCCCTACACAAATCGAAGAAGGTCGTTGTTAGGGCAAGTGTCTAAAAGGACAGTAGTCATCGAAAAGTCAGAGCTGTCTTACCAGTATGGAATCATGGAAAGCGCCCATGAAAACGGCCGAGTCGCTTGCTTCGCCCAGCTTCGCTACGTCCTTTTTCTGAAGGACGCTTTTCAACACACCAAAAGCGACCTCGGGCTGATCGATCATAGAATCTGATGTCGTCATTGGACGGCCCAAAATGTCCGGAGTGATGGTCACAGTCTCGCCAACCTCATCCACCGTGGCTTTGCCTTTCTGCTTCTTGGGCACTGGTGTTGGAGTGACATCGGGCCTCGTCTTTCTTTGTTGTCGTGTCTCCGGCCTCTGTTGCACGGGTGTGGCCTCCTCCACGGGTGCTGCCACCAGCTCGGCTGGGGGAGTTTCGGCAGGAGTGGGAGTGGCCGACCTCAGCGGCTGTCCCGCCAGAGCAAACATTCTTTCCTTGAGACTGATGCCGTCCATCTCGTTGGGTGATGGGCTCGAATCACTCGTTCGGGGGGAATCTCAACTCGGCGGTCGGGTACGGTGTATGGTGACGAAGAGGACACCGAACTGTGTGATTTGGTTCGCTCTTCTTGCCGTTCTTCGCCAGGCGATGCAGATGGTGGAGCAACCGCAACTGTCACGCCTGTAGGGATGCGCGCCCTCTCGATCGCTATGCCAGTAGGGATTTCCTCAAAGTCCCCTTCGGCACCTTCGTCCGCCAATCTTGCTAGTACACTCGGGGGGACTCCAGTCTCGGCAGTAAAAGTCGAGTATCGCAGCGGATAGGAGAGCAGGATATGTGCTGCCCGAGCTATGTATCGTAGCCGACCTTCACTAATGTAGTTCAAGACCTTGTTGAGGTCGTCAGAGTTAACCAACCAATCACGAGCTTTCGATCGCTTCCTTGTGTCTGCAAAAAGTTCGAGAGTTAGTATGGATGCGGACTGAAACTTAAACTGATACACAGTCTGAGAAGATCGGCATCAAACCTAGTTCAACGGGCTTTCTAGGGCACCGAATCGCCAGTCTATCCTTCTCGGGAACATTGCCGAACTCCCATGGACCAGTTACCCAAACCCTTACATCATCAACGCCCTTCCCTGAGGAAGGCAGACACTTCACTAACTCTAAGGACTTCTTTACTACCCGAAGGTAAACCTTGTAACTACCTCCGACTTTGCAAAGGGTGTAACAGTAGTCCAGTTCGGCAAGGCCCAGGTTCACCCCCAGTCGCCGATTTATTTCAAGCATACCAAAGAAGATCCTATACACATTTGACGCTAACTGGGAAGGTGACACATTACTCTTTACTATGAACTTGTGAAGAAGGGGGTGGAGGGGAAACCTGAGCCCCCCTTCGACGATGGCGATGACCGGGAATGTCACTCCCTTTTCGGTCTCGCCCATACGGAAGTCATCAGGGTCGACCAGCTCTAAGCCGATCTCATCTGGGATTTCGAACCTGGCCCTGAACGAAGCAAGGGCCGACGAACCATCTAACATTTTACGAAGACGGGATGCCATTGGGGGGCAATCGTCAACACACAGAAAGTACAGTGAAGAGCGAAAGAGTTGCGGGCTCGAAGGACACTTACAGTGTTGGGTGCCGAAACAGTCGACGCACTCGTGATTCAAGAGGTAGGGAAGTAAAAAAAGAGCAAGTGTTTTCCCAAGACCAATTAGGGCGTCGTCCTTTTATACACGCCAGAGCCGTTGGTTCATACGCGGGAAAACGGCGTTAATCATGACGCTCTGCCGAAACGTCACGTCGGCTGTCGATTCGATAACGCCTCATCAATAGATTTTTTAAATCCCCGCCGTTTGTGCGGTCGGGTGACCGTTACAACCTTTGGCCGTTTCAGAAGCTGAATCGACACAAGGGCTGGGGCCAATTGTGGGGAAATAACCCCCGGCCCAACCCAATGGGTGAGGCCCAATCTGTTCGAATTAAAGTTGGGGCTGCCTGGGGCCCAAACTAGTTATGAGGAAAGGCCAGCCCAAACTGCCGACCTCCTCCCAGCGTAGCCCAGACAGCGAACGGTTTGCCCAAACCGCTAGCGGTCTTAGAGCATTAAATACAGAGTTGACTTGCATTAAATGCACGAGCGGCCGCCCACACAAACGTCGACGTGCACGTCCGGTCAGCCGGAATCCCCCACGACGGTGCGCCAGACCCTGCAGGTAGCCAGGCGACGTCAATGATGATGCCTAACCAGCAGACCATGAGAGCCTGCTGATAGGCCGAGACAAAAGACACTCCCTGAAGGACTCTATAAATCCCCGAGGAATCGAGAGCCAGGTATGGAGAATTAACCCCTGACATACACAACTTTCATTCATCCTTCTCGATTAAGTTTGCTAACTTAACCTTCGGAGTGTGATCGGCCCACCTAGGGTCGACCCATTCTAACCCATTTGTCTTGCAGGAAGAAGTTTGGACTCATCCACTTTGGGCTTGAGAGCTCGGCCCAGCCTTCCCGAGAAATCCTACCTACAATAGACAATATATATATGCAAATATATATGTATATATATGTTTATTTTGCAGATGGGTGTGGGGGCTGTAGGAGGGGCCGGTGGGTGTGTGGAGGACCGGAGGGTTGTCGGGGGAGGGGAAGAGGGGAGAGGTTGGGTTGGTGTGTGGCTGTAGTAAGCTCTAAAGCTTCTCCGGGTTGAGATGTATTTATATGTCCGTACGAAATTGAGCCCCAACACGGGTCTCCACACGGAAGCTATAAGAGATTAAGAAAAGCAGACCTAAGAAAAGCAGACCTAAACCACATGAATCAAGTTCATGCACTTGTATATAAAGCTAATCTTCCCAGAGACCTAAGCTGCGTTTGGCACTAGTTTTTTATTAATTTTTTTAAAGTTTATGAGTGAATAAATCAAAAAAAATTGACTTTTTTATTTTTTTATTTTTATTTTTTTGTTTATTTTTATTTAAACTAAAATCAGAAAAACAAAAAAAAAAATTAACTTTTTTACTAATAAACTTAAAAAAAACTTAGCTTTTAAACCTTACCAGACACCTAGTCTTAGCGAAATGGTGATTTGGAGTGGACGAAAAAGAAAAGGATAACGAAGGGGAGAGAAGCAAAAGAGAATGAGGGAGAAAGGGTAAAGAGAGAGGATCAGAGAAGCAAATTACAAGAAGGAAACTTCGACAAACAATTTTCCAGAGGAGATTGATGTCGCCGGAGAAGAAAGGAAAGTGATTTTACCAATTTACCCCTCATGTGCCAATTTTCTGTGCAAATCATTAACGCCGGTTATTAATTAGACTAACTATGCATGTTTCGCAAAATTGAAGGAGGGATTTGTTGCAATCGGAACTAGAGGGGTCAAATTGAAACAAGAGATCAATTAGAAGGAACTTTGGTGTAATTTGCCCTATTCTTTATATTATAGATTTCAGCAAATTAGTTTTCTGGTGTATACATTTTCTCTGATTACAGTAACACTTTTATACACAGTGAATAATATAATAGTTTGGATTCTGACTAACTGTTATAACCCTGGGGTTCACTTCTTTTCTTATTCTTAGCATCCTTATCTAAAGGGTAATCTGGGTTATTACTTCGACAGAAGTAGAGTTACAATGAGACCGTTGTTGAATAATCTGTTCCCCATTTGACCAAAATCCAATTGTGGAATAAAGTTGTAAGGTAGAGAAGTAGTGGTTGTTGTTGAAGTGTTCTTTCAACATAACAAATGATGATCTTATATATGTGTGCCTCCAAATGATTTCTGTTTGAACGTGTTGTATTCATCCATTTTCTCGATAAATAGTGTCTCTAGCTCGAAGCCATGATCTAAATTAATTTTGCATTTCATTGGATTAAAAGCAGTTGGTCTGATTCCAAATTGATGATTGCTCATAATTTTTCCATGCGAATGAATTACCCACTGAAATTATGGAAGGACAAACAACTTTTTTAATTTGCATTTTCACTAGGGTAGAGAACAAGACTGATTTCATAAAAATTCACAAACGCATCTGCATGTTCAATAATTATATCAAACATTAATCACAGTACGTATAATGGAAAACTACAATGAATCAGGAAACAAAATCTTAGATGTTCTAGGTGGTGTTTACATTGCCACCCGATATTTCCTAATTTCAACAGCATGCAGAACCTGTAGAGTGAAGACACCATTAGTAATTTTCTCTTTTCTATTCTGTTGTTTGGACCGTCATTAGCATGGTGGGATGCAGTTAGACGCAGCTATCAGCTATGTTATTATTAATTTGCATGATCTTATGGGTGGAAATTTACCTGCTATGACCATTCCACTACATGCATGAAACAATTTAATTTAGACTTGACCAGGCTTCTCAATTTTTTTTTTTTTTTTTTGAGAAAGGATCAAATACAAGTGTAGGATGGAGGAGTTAATAGGGGTGAAAAAGTTAGTATGTAAATAAACGGCATGAGAAATCAAATATTTTTTTGTCTCCACGCTCTTGCCAGGGCTCGAACTCCTAACCTCAACTTAGGTGAGGTAAGATGAAGACCATTGGGCCAAAGGCCTATCACTCATTTAAAATGGTTAATATGTAAATCTGTTATGTTCGAACTCAGAACTTTATGAAACTTGATCATCTCGTTAAAAATGTGCTGAAGATCAAGATCCATAGTGCACTATTAACCCTTTTAAGATTATTTAAAATTTAATTGTTTAGGCCTCGATATTCAAAATTCGGTCATTTTACTAAAGATTTCATTGGTCTGTATAATTCCAAATTCATCTAGATTTTTTTCAAAATATTTCTTTTAAGTTTCTTGTTTCTAATTTTGGGCTTAACTCGAATTTTTTATTTTAAGTAATTTTTTGTATTATCTTAATTTTAGACCCAATTAGAGTCAATTAGAGTTTGCTGTATTTTTATTATATATTCAATTGTAACTTGTAAGGGCTTTGCCCAAATTAGATTTGAACTTTTGAGTAAGGTTTCTCATATTTTCTTCCAGCTTTTAGTATTTTTGTGAATCAATCATAGGTGATATTTTTTTTTTCTGATAGTATGCAAGATCAATAAATTAAATAAGAGTCTAGTTTTCGATATTCGTGCGCAAATTAACAAACGCTAACCTGCTTGTCATTATTTCTACACTCTTCTATGCATCCGTTAATTACTCATGTAAAACAACTATATAAACAAGTAGCCTATGGAAAGCTAAGACTAACAGAAATGAACCAAGTTGCATTTTCTATAAGAGCAAATGCATAAATTTCAATCCAGTTCATGTATCTATATAGAGAGAGACCTCGGCTAGTATGCATCCGGGCCGTTTAGTGAACACTAACATGCAAGCATCATTATAATTTTTTTTCTTTAAGCTTTTTCTTTTTCTTTTTTCTTTGTTTATTTATAATTTTTATCATATCAAGTAGTATCATTTGGAATATCGATCAATGTCTCATCTTATTGATCAAGATAATTTTTTTCCCTATTATGGAACATATTTACTATTGCCCTGAATCCCAATCGGTTATTTCATGCCTGCTATAATAACTTAGGATATCTCTCTCTCTCTCTCTCTCTCTCTCTCTCTCTCTCTCTCTCTGTCTCTGTGTGACAAATTATCACACATTGAATGGAACTCCCAGCTTATCTTTGGGTTCTTACACTCGAGTCACTTGACTTATTGAATCTAACTTTGGTTGATGGATATTATCTTATGAATATTTTGTCACACTTACTAGATTCAGAAAGAACAAAAATTCAACATGGATTACCAATGATCCAGATGTGAAAAGTGGAAAATTGAATTTACAACCAAAGGTCGAATACATTGGAAATCCACAAGCTGCTACCAGGCACCAACCACATAATTTTCCAGTAAAGTTTTTGTGGAATCATTAGTGTTCTCCCCGGAGCATTTTACAGATATTCTATGAAGTCATGTTTCAGAAAAATAGTAATAACTCAACAAGTGCAGAAAATACATTATCATTTCTCCTTTCAAAAAATATATACGTATATATATATATGTATGTTATCATTTCTCATGGTCTTTGTTGGCTTGTAAGGACAAAATCTGAAGATGGAGATAAGAAAAAAGCATCATCGAACGATGAGGAAGAAGAGGGAACAATGTGAAGATAAAAGAATCACTTTGATGGTACCGATGCCCAAATTCAGAGCCCTCTGTACCTTCACCAAAGAATATATGAGCTATTATTAGTAGAGACTTTCTTAACTAAGCTGCCTGCATTTTAATTTCTGTCACATTTAGTCTCTAAAAGCTGTAATTACTTGATTAGCCTAAAAGTTGGTGATTGAATAGATTGCTAACTAGTTAAGTATTCTTCCACATGGATAGAACAATTACAAGTATGCAGAAGAATATAGATAAATAACTTAATTAAAATAATTTCTAGAGTTAAAAATACAAAAATGAAAGAACAAACAATTCCAAAGAAGAAAAGCAAAAACACATTGTCTTTCAATGTGATTACAAAACTAAGAATGATATGCCAACTTGGAAAGTTTTCTCAGTCAACAAAAAGTCAAACATTGCATCAAATTGGCCTTTAATTTTTTTCGTATCTGATACTATCTTCCACCAACTCATTGTGCAGTTTTTGCTTGTTTCATTGTCTTCTAGAGTTTGTTGGTATATAGCCCTAGTTTAATGAAGGTCTTTCAGATAACCACTGAAGCTGCATAAGAGTTTAGTCAGCATAATCACTTAAAAGAGTGTTTAGGACAGTACATTAAACCATGAAAAACCAGATATCCCTTTCTAACTCCATATTTATTTTCACTTTCACTTTGTCATAGCACATTTTTGTGTTTATTTGTTGCATTAATGATTGAACTGTTGTAATCATATCTGAGTCTTGATGGCAAAAAAAAAAAAATTTAGCTCGAAAGATTCTCGAAACATTCCTATCGAGTTAATACAATTTGTGCATTGAGACAGATCTATTATGTTCTCTGAAACAAATTATAGAATTTAGCTAATATATAAAGGATATCAGCCTATAAAAACAACCACCTCCCACCCCCTGACCCATGCGGTGCTGAACAGAAATATTGGTGGTCTAACATATAATAATTCACACTACAGCGCCAAGTTACATTGGAACCAATAAAATAAGCCATTCTATATATAATTTGTAAAATCCTCGATCCTGAATAGTGTTATTCTAATAGACCATATATAAAGCAAGATATTACAAACATCCATACAAAGCAATTAATAGTTTAATCCTGAATATTTCTCTTTGCATGAACAAAATTCATCAAGAAAACTATCAGATTGCACACAATGGCCCAATCAGCATTGCGCCCCAATTTTTTTTCAAGCTCTCTTAACTAGGAAAAAAGCACGGTACTCTCACTGTTAGAACTTATCCTCCTAGAAGGATAAGTGTGACGGGAGTTTAAATTTGAAATTGGTTTGAAATAGGATTTTTTAAAAAAAAATTGGAGTCGTTACTTAACATAGTTAAAGATATGTTAGGTCACCTAAAATTAAGTGTAATTTGAAGAGTAAATTTAGATTTTTTGACAAGATTTTGAAAATGTCCTTCTTCATAATGTTTTTGAAAAGGAGGTTTTTAGCAACTTTTTGAAAGCCCTTTTGAAAACGTGACTTCGGTTTTAGTCTTCGAAATAGAAATCTATGATCCGGGTGTTGGTTACGTACAGGGAAAAACAAAAAAACAAAATCGGTGGTTACTAAATATCCACTTATATCCACTTTAGAGTTTTGAAAAATAAAAAAAAGAGTTTGGTCATCACTTTTTAGTCGAATGTTGCATGATGCATGTTTTTGGAAAGAATTTTGAAAGAGGAGAAGGTTCGAAACTTGAATTTTTGAAAAGAGAGTTTGAATTAAGAAAGAGATTTGAAAGGATGTTTGACTTGAAATAAGGGTTAGGGCCGCACGTATTGAAGTTTACCTACGTATTTCAATTGGCAAGAATCAGGTCATCCATAGTTTGGACTAAGGCCCGATTGAAAATGGACTCATGGGAGTCTTGGAATGTTTTTTAAGCTACTTTGAGAAAGTTTTTGAAACAACGCAAGGGAATTTTGGAACATTTTTTAAATAACTCAAGGAAGTTTAAAAATATTTTTGAAATAACTCACAAAAGTTTTTAGAATATTTTGAAAACAACTCAAGGGAGTTTTAGAAGATTTTAAAAACAACTCAAGAGAGTTTTAGAAAGGTTTTTGAAGTCCTATTTTGAAAATCTTGGAGTTAGAGTTTGGATTGGGATAAGGTAACAGCTCTTTTGAACTTGTCATGAAAAGTTTTTAAAAATTACCCTAAGAAAGGTATGTTGAATATCTTATCACCTTTAAGAAATTAGTTATTGAGAAGCCAACCTCCTTTGAGATTATCAATTTTAAAAACATGTTTGGAAAAGGGGCTAAAAAATTCCATTAGAGTTTTGGAAACTTTAGGGTTTAGGAAATACTAGTTGAATGTCTCAAATTTCTTTGAACAACCTTAACCATGGGGACCTAAGGTTGCTTCAAGAGTGTGACTATTTAAAAATTAATTTTGAAAATATTTAGAGTATTAGAACCTTAATATGAACCATGTAGGTTTCATTTCATGTATCACTTTTCCTAGAGAACCTAACCATGAGAGGGTTAATATCACCTAAGGGTTGTAGATTTTTGGAAAACTTTTTAGAAATCAAGTTTTGAAAAAGGTTAAGTGTCTAGCCATTTTAGGTTAAGATAAATTTAAGAGAGCTTTTGAAAACATTTGGAGTAGTTTATAGAAGTACTTTGAAAAAAACTTTGGAGTTATGATTTTTGAAAACCTAAGAGAGTATAATGTTTCTTAAAATAAATTTTAAAATCATTTTAAAATTGAATGATGGTTGGAAAAGTGTCTTGGAATTGGATAGCCTTGAAGTTGGTTTGACCTAGGGTTAACTAATTAAGATTAAGTTAGCCTAGCGTTAAGATGGCCTATAGTTGACTAACTAGGGCTAGGTTAACCTAGGGTTAGCCAACTAGGATTAGGTAAATCTAAGGTTTGGAAGCTGGTTTTAAACTAGGGTTTGAACCTAGTAGTTTTGAAAAGTGATTTTGAACCTAGTGGTTTTGAAAATGTAGTTTTGGACTAGAGTGTGGACCTAGTGATTTTGGAGAGGTTGGAAGAGATGGGTTATGCATGAAACTCTTGAAGAAGGTTTTGAAAACTATGATTTCTTGTAAAAATATAATCATTTTATGTGAAAAAATTTTATGAAAATGCATGAAAAATTTGTCATTTTATGTAAAAAAAAGTTATCATTTCATGTAAAACCATTTTGGAAAAACAATTCAAGAAAATTGTAAAGTTTTAAAAATCATTTTTACAAAATCACCCAAGTAAGGATAGGGTTCATATGATTGATTTTTGAAAACTTTTCTAAAGATGGTTGCCTTGGAACTATTCCAACCCTAAACTTAAGAGAGCAAAACTTTAAAAATCAATATAGAATAGGTTGTTTTGAAGACCTTTTGGATGAAAACTCAAGAGTGTATATTTTGAAAACCTCTTTGAAAATGGTTGTTTTAGAAAATCACTTTTTGGGTGTTGAAAACCATTATAGTGAGCTAGGGTTCATATGGTAGATTGGATGAAAACCACTCCAAGTAAGACTATCTTAGGATCATTCCAACAACTAACTTAAGAGAGTAAAACTTTTTAAAGTTCTTCTCAAAGAAGAGTTGTTTTTAAAGACTTTTGAAAATATTAAAAATCTCTTTTGGAGAGGGGATTTTGGAAACTATTTTTATGCAACTTAAGAGAGTGAAATGCATGAATGCAAGGTTAGAGATTAGTGGTTTTTAGAAAGCTTTCTAAGACTTGAAAAACTAGGATTCTCGGCTTAAACTTCAAGAGATTCCAATTTAGAAACACTTTTTTGAAAATGATTTTGGCATAAACTTTAAAGAGTTCTTGAAAATAAAACTAATGGGAGTTAGAAAAAAGTTTGAAACACAAAAATAAAGTCATGGCAAGTAATATATGAACATTATATCATTTAGATGCAAATGGTCATCAATATACAAAGGTTAGGTTACACCACATTGCAAGGGGCTTTAAGGGCCATACTATGCTCAAGATGGCTTTATGAGAGGTTCCCCCAACCGATGGCTCTCATAAGCCTCCCTCTAAACATGGCTTAAAAGCCCTCTTGTTTCAAGCATGCTAGAAGATAGGGATTAAAAGAGAAGAAAAGCTCAAGTGAACTTGGAGGGAGAATATAGGAGTGGGAGATGCATAAATATAAATGGAGCTTTATCTAGGCCTTCAATCCATCATAGCTTGCTTCTTTAATAGAGAGATTGGTCTTTTAGGCTTCTTGAACTCTTGATTTTTGTATTTTAGAGGCTTGTATTGAATTTTGGAGGTTTTGTCTTGATTTTGATGGAGTTTCTCTACTATTGTTTGCCTCTGAAATGATCTAGGGGTGGCCTGGTATTTATAGGCCAAAGAAGCAAGGTATATGCGCTTGGTTAAAATTTGACCAGGCTCATGTAAGACATGCGCATGTGTCATCCTCTCACAGGATGACACCTACCACCCTTGTACTATCCTATCTTAGGCAGCATTTGAATGATCTGATCAAATTTGGGGGCATGCAAGATACGCTCCGCTGTCAAGAACTTTTATGCTGACTTTGTCTCGATATTCGTGCCATTTGAGAAAGATTCGAAGAAATCGATCACGTTCACGACCGTTCCCCTCCAGTTTCTTTTGAACTTAGTGCCCTCAGGGAGCATTAGATGTTTCTAAATGATATAGATATCATCTCAAAAAACATGTATAAAAATAAGCTTTCAGGGAGCGACTATGAGTCGCTCCATTAGTTTCCCAAAGTAGCCTTTTTCAAGCCACACAATTGGGAACCTTGGGAAGTGATCATCTTGATCAGACCGTACCGACGAAAATTACTCTAGAATGGCTTTAGAAAATTTCCTGATTTACACATTTCTCAAGTCGTTTAACGATGAGTTTTAATTAGAAAATTCAGGAAAAAGTCAACTTCGGCAGATCGTCTAGGATATGCTCCGGGAAGCTTGTATTGACTTAGGCGCGTTTTAAATTAAGGGACTCGCCCAGGTTTAAACGGGACCTTCTTTAATAGGTCCCGATGAGTGCTGATTTAATTCCCAGAGTCGACATGGCCGTGGAAGGGGTCTCTGGGGGTAAATTGATCATTTTGAACAGGTATTACTAGTGTGGGTTCAGAGTCGGTTTGAATGACAATTTGAAAATGTCAAATTGTCAAGGGACTGCTGGAATGGGTGGACTTATCATCTGGAGGAGTTTGTACTTTCTCGCAAGACGTGCTAGATTAGATGAACTTACTGTCTCGATAAATTTGTACTTTCTCACAAGACGTGTCGTCGTGCCCAATGGGCAGTTTGGCCATTTTTCATTATGTCAGACTAGCAAGCGTCGGTGTTGATTTAGATTTACAAATGTTTCTATCACTCTTACGGTTGTGAGAGGTTGGTTTCCGAAGATATCTCGTTCTTTGGTAAATGCACCATGGCCAAAAGGCCCTTTTGGTCCCGTGACACTGGGTTGTTTAGTTGCGTACCCGTGTCAACCTGTTTGTGAGTGAGTTCTCATCACTCCGGCAGCTTAATGATTTGTGAGTATTTTCGTCACTCTAACGATGTGGTGTCTGTTCTAGAGACTGCCTGATCTCGGGAAACTTACCAGATGCCAAGAGCCATAACTGACATTCTATATTGGCGGGTTAGAAGGCTTAAGAAGTGAACCGTTTTAAGGTTTGTGAGTGTTTTCGTCACTTTGATGGCGGTGATTAGTTTCAAAAACCGCTTGCTATTTGAAAACTACCTGAAAAGCCTAGGGGCATTTTGATCTTCTGGCTTTAGTTAGGACCAATGGGTCCGGGAAGCGACCAATTTGATTTGACTGGATTTCTGAAAAGCTGATTTAGGCTTGATAGTATTGTGACATTTTACTGGAGGATCAGTGCAAACCGGGGATTACTAAGCGGACAAAAATAGAATGCTTACAATCAAGTATGCTTCCGCTAATCTATTTGATGTTCTGAATCTACATAGATACTGATATAGACCTTACACCTAAAACTGAAAATGGCCTCCATAACTTCAATTAAAGATATCATAAATCACCATTCTTTTATGTTGCTATTCTTTCCACATTTTTTCTCAAGTTGGCCCTCTGATAAATCTAATCTCGCTTGTGTGAAAGATATTGTTGCCTGGCCTGATCAGATGCATGCTTTAACAATGGTTCAGTTGGTCCATGTTATTCTAACTTGACACTCTCCATCGCTCTTACATCTATTTCCACTAGGCATTGTTTCCTTTTGGATTCTTTTGAAGACTTTTAACATTTAAAGTCTGGTCTGCTTTTTGCGATTGATCATTTACTTTTGGGTTCATTTCATGTATAATATTTTATATGAAATGGACAAGTTTAATTCCAATTAGGTACAAGGTCGATGGGGTGGGGGACCAGTGATCTCTAATAGGTTAGACGACTTTATTTTAACTTCAACTTTAATTTTCTAGTTTGTATTTTTTAAACAATCATCAAAACAGAAAGTGTTTGATTTTTTAATATTATAACACTCGTTTTTGTTTGGTTTTTGGAACAAATACATGGATAGACTCCAGCAATTTGCATATCGGTGATAAAATTATTGGCAGATTCGCAGATACTTTGTTGGCGCACATAGGCAAATTGCGTGTCTTGTTTGCTGGTTTGACAAGCTATTTTGGGCATGGGAAACAAGGCGAAATGTGGGTGCTAGGCTTCATTTCTGTACACAAAAATGGACGTTGTACGTTTTAAAACTCAAATGCACACACGGGCGGAGCCAGATTGTGCCATGATACCCCTTCTTTTGTACAACATTCATATTTATACTACCTATATACATAATATAGTAGCAAGTATGCAACCACCCCACATTCAAATCCTCTTTAAGGTTCTAATTAACCTAATGAATCATTAAAAAAATTTTGTATAATGCACCATGGGTCCTACTCATTTTGTCTTTAAAAAAAAAAGCTAATTTTTTTTATTGTTCATTTTTTTTTGCTAAGACTAAATAGATGTTGATTTTTATTTTTCATGTAAAAATTTAGTCTCTCAGCCTACTATATTTCTTATGCTTAAACTTAAAAATTCTTAAAAGATAAACTTAAAATATAATAATCATATCAATGAGTAAAAATTTATTTTTTAAATTTTGGCACCCCTTCAAAATAAAATTCTGATTCTACTACTGTGCACACATATAACCGTTGCAATTATTATTAACACCCTCACGCAAGTTTGCCTGTCCTGCTCTTGGTCTTAAATTGGCAAACTGAGAACTATTCCTTTATTAGTTACAGTCCCATGAAGTTGAAATAGCCTGCCCAAGGCACTCCAACCCATGTCTTGCTTTTGACAGATATTGGAAATGGGAATTAATTTTAATTGTCTCAAGGCATACTATTGTTGTTCTTATTCCTGCATGTTCGATTTATCAGTAACCCCCAATAAAGTTTTGTTGTATGGATATTCCATCTTCAAAACACTTTGTTTGGAAATAGTTGCTAGCTTAAACTGTATTTTCTTTTTTTTTAATGTTTAAATGTAGTTTCCAACTTTCAAGCATGGCTTCACCATCTCCATCTTCTTATGCGGACCATTCACAACCCTGATTCAAAACCAATGTCCTTGCACAAAATGGGCATTGGAACACACTATTCAGGATGGCTCTTTTGCTTCATGTTACTATTGACGTTAGGTGCTAACCCTCGTCAGCACACATGTATAGATATATATATATATATATCTGAAGACAATGCAAATCTACTTTCCACCTTGTAAAATTTCTTGGATTGTACGTACATGGAAAACATTTTGCAAATCTACTTTTAATATTATTCACCGTAAGATAGAGATTACACTTTTGCCTTCGAACATCTTCATTACTATTTTCCTGGAAGTGACAAATTTTCAGATGAAGGTGAGTCAACTACGGATGGAATCGGATGGTTCTATTTCCGTATTTTGCAATCTTTCTGACTTGCTCCCACAAAACCAAGGTCCCTTGGTCCCAAAGATTGAAAAAATCCCTTGGTTATTTCTCCAGACTAGATGATTACGAGGCTGGCTGAAGATAACTAAAACTTGTTTCCAATAAATCTTTTGACAAATTGCACATTATTAAGGAAGCGGACAAAACTTTACTACTTTCTCATCAAAACGATATAGGTTCACCAAGAAAATCATGTTAACTGCAATAAATGAAGCAATAGTTCTATTTGCACCTCACGTGAGAACATAGCATCATTTCTTTGATCTAAGGCTTGCTTTTCACCCAAATATTAGGGTTAGTAGCTACCATACTTCTGCACTCTTAAACCAACAAGACAGATCGAAAAGGTACTATATGCGCAAGCATATGCTCATGAAACCGTATGCTAAGATTAGCTAACCGAAAGATAATTATGAAAGATTAGGTCCATGCACTGTTACGCAATATATAATTGGAATGGACCCTTCTATATTGTATAAATTGTTTCTCTTTACTAAGCTAAAGGCCATGACTTGGCACCTTCGTATTATTATTTGATCAAAGCCGCCCAACCATACAAATCCCTCAACATTCGAGTGTTTATGTTATCTTGAAAAAAAAAAAATTTTGCGCCAAATTAAATCTGTTTATAAAATTTTGCACCTCAATCTCGAAACGTTTCTAAATTAAAAAAAGACGTATATAAATGTTTAAAAGTTAGGTGAAATAGACAAACACCATTGCCTAAAACCCAATAAGACAAGTAGCTCCATTACCATAGTGGCGGCCATTGTCGTGTACCGTAGATGTGCTTTAACTTTCTGATAGAGAAAGCTCCTCCAATGGCGACCAACTATTGCTCGACAAGTGTCAAAGGAAACCCACGAGCCTTGTACTTAATTGGAATCGGATTGGGTGAGACAAACTAGGATTATGCAATTGCGCTCGACCTTCCAAGGATTAATTAGAAATCCATTTACATACTCAAGAAATTTGTATAAAGAATTAGTGATAATGGATTATAGTAGGGTTAAGTGGTGTTTGCGTGTTTTAAATATAACCAGCAACCTCAGGAGAAGACAAAATTTATACGTGTTGGACCTGTTTTTGTTAAAGGAGTAATCACACACGGCTTTACAATTCCTTTGCTTGGTGTAGAATTTTACTTGCACTTTGGTCCTAGTCCAACTCCACTATAATTTGCGGTCCCCTTAATGGGAACCCTGCAAATGTCAACCATTGCTTTTCGGACATGGTGTTTGTTGTTTCAGTTCTGAATTCCAAATCTTGCTTGGCGAACTCAGCCGGTGTTGATCATGAGAATGTCTCAACTTGATCAACCTCGACATCCCGGGATAATGCTCCCTATTAGTTACAGTTTTAGTTTTAGCTTTCTGTTTTCATTTCTAAAATATCAAAATGGGGTTTAGCAAATTAGCGTAGAAACCATATTTGGTAAACTAGTTTCAGAACTTATTTTCAAAAAATATTTTTAAAAAACCCCTGTTTTAGAAATCAAAAAGGCATTTTTCTAATTTTCAAAACCATTTTCAAGAGTGCTTTGGATGGTCCAACTAAAACGAAAATGGAACCGGATCATAGCCAAACAGCCAGGGACAATTTGTTGTGTTTTACCTAGCATTAATGTGATGATATAGTTTTCGGCAAGGCATTTCTCCCATCTCTTTGTACCTCCCACCATGAAATTAATGCAAAAGTGACCACTATAAGATGATGGTACAGTTTCTATTTGAAAAGCCGAAAGCCGATTAAATTCGGAAAATGAAGTTTGGTAATACAAATAAAAAGAGTCATGAGCAAATGAATCATTCCATTGAAATGGGCCCACTGTTTGTTATATGCTGCCATACATATAAATATATTTAGCTAAATAAACTCTTTTTTTTCTTTTTTCGTTTTTCGGATCGGCTTATCTAAGTAACAAATCAACTGATTCATTGAGTCGAATGGGTTGGCTTATCCACTTTAAAAACACCATTTAAATGGTACGTGCATCTTATTAAACAGCAGGACCGAGTGCACAACGATCGGACTTGGACCAACATTGATTACAATGAATACAAAACGAAAATAGTCAGGTCATGTAAATCACTGTAGTTTGGTAGCTGATATAAATTTAAGCATGGATATGGATATGACATGATTTTACATTCTGACACGATAATTTTTATATGTCATATATATAAATATTTTGTTTAAAGATAATAAGAAAATTATAAAATAATACTAATTAAAATTTAAATTCAAATATTTTATAACTTAAAAGTCAAATTAAATATACTTTACAATTAGATTTCAAATTATTTTATTCAAATTTACATGTTTCATATATGTTTAAAGTACTATAGACTTATGCATTACTCAAGTATTCGAATTGAGTCCAATTTAAAAAAAAAAAGAAATCTGACTGAATGTTTTATATGATATAGATACGGCACATTCTTAAAATATATTAATATAAACTTACTTTTTAAAAGACTTTCCTTTTCCTTATTTTGAAAATTAAACTTGAACTTAATTTGGTTCGGATGTGATACATGACATGGGGTATAAATGTTTGCCAGCCACAGGTAGTCAATAAATTTTGGACCATGCGTACTACAAGGAAGGCATTTCAAAACAAATGGCTGTGGTTAAAAGTGACAAAAGGAATTAGGCCTTGACAAGAACACAAAAGAGAGGGCGTCATCAAATGCTTTTCACTGTCAGCCAGAAAAGATACATTTGCATGTGTGTACAAATTTATTAGCCTTTATTTTGATGGAGCCATCATTTTAATGAAGTTTTTTTTTTTGTTTTTGACAAAATTAATTTATAACAGAAAGTTTATTCAGTTTTACATTTAATATATGTAAGAGTAATTATACACTTATAACTAATTATTTTTTAAATTTTGTAATCATCCACTACTAAATTAATGATAGATAAAATAATTGGATATAGTATAACACACGCACATAATATGTATTACTCTTTTAATATGTATTTACATATATTTATATATACGCACAAACACATTAAATGAAAATATGCTGACCTTTGAGGGTAATCAATTGTCGTGCCCCACGCTTGGAAGTCATCATTCCTTGTGTGATTGGAAAACTTGATACGTCACATGTTGTTTAGCAGGAATGTGGAGACAATTGATCATGTAAATAGTTGAGTTTGCACAAGTTCATGAGGATAACTAATAGGATTTTGAATTTTGAAAGCTTTTCTCAAGCATTAATGCTATAAAACGAACTAAATTATTTGAGCTTGGTTTGTGTTTAACTTGTCAATATCTCGTTAAAAATTGACTAATTATATAAAAAAATCAAACTTGAACAAAATTTAAATTTTCAAAATTTTTTAAACTCTATTCGAACTCGACTCAATAAATTTATATGCATTAAAAAAATCAAATTACTTGAGCTCTACTTGATTAAAGCTCATTTGATATCAACATGAAAGTTAAATAAGTCAAGGTTGAATACATTTTCAAGTTCATTAAGATTATCAAACTAACTTTGAATAACTTACTATTCAGTTCAACTTGGCTCGACTCTTCCATGCATGATAACCCAATTCAAACATTCCAAGAGATCCAGACTCTAAATTTTCAGTGGGATGATGCCAATCCGTATTAGTTCAAAGTTCAACTGGATATGGTTGAGCATAGAGTGTTTGTGGTTTAAATACATGATCACCAACAAATCCCAAAATCGTAGCTAATCGCGGGACGGTTGTTTTTTCAATATTATATCACCGCAACCGTAGTTGACCACGTACCCTTTTGTTCAAAATTTTTGAATGAGATGCTTGTAAAAATATTTTTTGTTTGCTGTGAATAACATTTTTGAGATTTGTAATTGTAATAAAATATAAATTTCAGGAAAGGTAATATGGGAAAAGATAATTAATTTTTTTTCAATTTTAAAACTTTGACACATAAAATGGAACTACCACAAATGGAAAGTTTAACATACAAATTGGGATATAGGCAGTAAATATTTTCTAAACAAAGAACCAAGCGCAAGTATCTAATTTGGTTGCAATACAAAATAGTGACAAAAAACCGGTGACATATGGCGCTCTTCTTTTTTTTTTTTTCAAAGAAAAACTTAAGAAAATGAAAAATGAGAAAAAAAAAAAAAAAAAAAAAAACCTACCTAACTTCTTATTATTACCTTCGTCGATGGCCTAAGGTTCAATCCACAATTTGCGCTGCCAAATGGGCTAGGTGAGCTTCGGACTCTGTGCACCCAAGTTCTATTAGATGGGCTATGGGCTCAATTTTTTTTTGTCAAGAGGGCAAGAAAGAAAAAGCGTCAAGCTTTTTTAGTTTTCACAATAGTATAAAGTTTATATTTTTAAGGTGTGTAGTTAGTTTAGTGGTAGCGACACATCTACTGATGATATGAGATCGTGAGTTCGATTCATCCTTTTCTTTTCATGAATTTGGCCCTCGAATGTATGGAAAAAAAAATTTTGTGTTTTCAAGATAAAGACAAAACAAAATGAGGAGCTCTACCTGTTTGCCAAAATCTAAATTCGGCTTTTCAAATTATTAGAGATTTAAATAATTCGCTATTCATCACAAACCATTTTGATCAATATCTGCTCTACTCAGCGGGCAGGCATAAGTAGCCGACTGTAGCAATTGACCATCTTGAGCGGCAGGAGAAAGAAAAGGACCAGTCACAATGAAAGAGGAGAAGGAGGAGCTAGCTTTAATTAAAGTAAGGACGAAATTGAATTTTTACAAGATAGACAATGTCCGGAAGAAACACCCGTACCGAATGGTTCCGCTTACTACTTAGTTGTAAGAATTGTTTCAGTCAAAAGATCTTATTTCTACAGGAGATTAATTAAAAGAGAAGATCGCATTCCATAATTATCGAGGAACAACTAATCGATTTTGGGCTCTTTTTTAGACTAATTCATAAAAATCCCGACATTCTAATTCTGAAACTTTGAAACATAAAATGGAACTACCGAATATGAAGAGTGTGACTTACAAGTTGGGATTAGGGGAATAAGTCTTTTCTAAACAAAAAACCAATAGTAAGCATCTAACTAAACTTCAGAATGAAAAAAACAAATTTACCTAACTCATTATTATTATTAGTGATTTCACTATCACGACAATGATGATGATGAAATAATGAATTGAGAGAATACTTCGCAATGGGCTTGTTAGGTGGCCTAAGGATCAATCCACAGATTCTGCTAAATGGCTAGGTCAGCTTCGTGCACTTTTGCCTCCTTCATTTTCGTAGTTCGTTTGGGCCCAAGTTCTATTAGATGTGCTATGGGCTCAATTTGTTATATCAAAGAAAAAAAAAAAAAAAAAAAAAAAGAAACAATAAACGTCAAGCTTCTTTTAATTTCCATGGTAGTGTCAATAATATCAAATTTGCATTTTCGAGACAAAGACAAAACAAAATCAGGAGCTCTTCCCTTTTGCCACAAAATAAATGCGCCATTTCAAACTATTAGGGATTATTTTTAATCCCGCAATTTATCACGAATCCTTTTGATCAATATCTACTCTTTAAGAATATTTTTAGTCAAACGACCATATATCTCGACGAAATTAATTAAAAGAGAAGCTATCATTCCATAATTATCATTGAACAACTCATGGAATTTGGGCCTATTCCGAGAATAATCCATAAAATCTGAGACATTCCAAAAGACTAAAACCACTTGATGAAATAATACGATAAATTTAAAAGAATTGTGTTATCTCACAATGTCATCGCATTGGTGGACTCCTAATCCAGGTTTTGAGGTAATTAGAGATTGTTCTAAGTTCGCTTCCTTTTTTTTTTTTTTTTCATCTTTTCTTTCTTTCTTTTTATTTCGTGCTTCATCCTGGCTAAACTCTAAACTCCAAAGTACGTTGTAGTAATAGGATGCTGATAGCATGTATAACTGCATGATAATATTCAAATCCAACTTTACTACCAATCAAATTTAGTGGCTGTGAACTTTATTAGTTCCACCCCCCTCCAAAGTAATTTTCTTTAAAAAAGAAAAAAACTAAGAACATGGGCCTACCTTGTTCAAACTTGTCAAACTTAACTGGACCTTAGGCCCATTGGGTTGGGATAACCTGAAGGGTTTTGCAATTGTAGCCTAGTCTCTGATTATATGAGGCTGAAACCAAAACTATATTTTGTTTCTAACTTTTGTATATATAAAAAAAATAATATAATCCTTTTATTTTTGGTTTTTTAACAAAAAAAAGTATTTTCCTTTTGTCTTATTATTATTGCCTTTTTTTTTGTAAACAGGACTCCAAACGGAATGAGAAGGTGAAGCTAACTCCTCCAAGAGAATAATAGATCAAACCAAAAAAGAAATACAAGAAAACAAATCAGAGCGATCTTTAGGTGACAAATGTATTCTAATCGGGCCTAGAGTCTAGCTTCTTGAATCAAGAATGGGCCCCTCTGGCGGCTTGATTTTTCAGACTCGAGGCTAAGTTTTGATTCGGGTAGAATCGATACTATCTCTGTTAGAGCTTATATTAAAAAGACAAGTGCAACAGGGTTTAAACTTAAAATTGATTTTTAAATAATAGCTTTTTGAAAAATTTAGGGTCTCCACCTAGCATAGTTAAAGATGTATTAAGTCACTTAAAACTAAGCGTAATCTGAAAATTAAATTTAAGTTTTTCAAAATGCCTTCTAGAGAAGGTTTTTAGCAACATTTTGAAAACAATTTAAAGCTCTTTTAAAAATATGACTCTATTTTGGTCTTCGCATTAGAGATCTATGGTCTGAAAGTTGTTTACATGTATGGAAAATACCTTAAGATCACTACCCTACCTCGCCCAATAATCAGCACCTATATGTTAATTTACCCTTAATTCACTCTCTAATCTCCGGTCACTTGATATCCACTATATACACTTATAAATTTTTTAAAACAGGGCTTTGTCATCACTTTGAGATGAATAATACATGTTTTTTGAAAAACTTTCTAAAAAAGATGAAGTTTTTGAAATTTAATTTTGAAAAAAAAATTTGATAGAAGGAAAATTTTGAAAAGATATTTGACTTGAAATAAAAGTAATGGTTGCACCTAAATTTATTTAGATTACCTATGTATCTCATTTGGTGAGAATCGGGTTATTCATAATTCGTGCTAGAGCACAACTTAAAAATGGACTCAAGGGAGCTTTGGAGGGTTTTGAAATTTGAATCTAAGAAAGTTTTGACTTGAAAGTGGACTCAAAATATTTTTCAAAGTAGAATTCAAGAGAAGTTTTGAAATATTTTTGAAATCAACTCAAAAGAGTTTTGAAATATATTTCCAAATCAACTCGAGAGAGTTTTGAAATCAACACAAGAGAGTTATAGAAGTGTTTTGAAATAAACTCAAGAGAGTTTTAAAATGGAATTTGGATTAGAACAAAATAAGGACTCTTGAAGATTTGTCTTTAAAAAGTTTTGAAAATCATTTTCTATGTTTTATAAAAGGTTTGTTTGAATGTTTCATCACCTTTAAGAGATTAATTATTGATTAAATTAAACTCACTTAGGTTTAAAATTTTTAGCAAATGCTTTTTAGAAAAAAGACTAGACACTTCTTTTAGAATTTTGAAAACTTTAAGGTTATGAAACCTACTTGATATTTCACTTTTCTTTGGAAAATTGGATCATATAGCGACTAAGATTGTCCCAAGAATGTAAATCTTGAAAATTCTTTTTTGAAAAAGATTTTAAAAACATTGAGGGTATGGAACTCTAATATGAACCATGAAGGTTTCATTTATTATATCACTTCCCTTGGAAATCTAACCATGAGAGAGTTAGGATCATCCTTAAAGTTATAAGTTTTTAGAAAATATTTTAGAAAGTAGTTTTTGAAAACGTTGCCAGTTTTTATTGTCTATTTTTGTTGGTAATATTTTGTGTTCTATTTTTTTTTTTTTTTTTGACAAAAAAATAGAAAACATATTTGGTAACCCAAAAATTATTTTTTTATCTATTATTAATTTTACATTAAATTTATTCATTTCAAAAAGGTGAGCGGTAATGCCGGTGTCTGGTGGCCAGTGGTTGTGGCCTGCTGCCAAGGGCAATTGGTGGTGGGGGGGGGGGGGGGGGGGGGGGGGGGGAATAGGAAGACTTGAATAAAGAGAAAAGAAAAACACAATAACACCTTTTTTGTGTTTTCAAATTTGTACCAAGTTTTTGCTTCTTGTTTTAAAAAATTTAGAAAACAAAATTTTATAACTATTACCAAACACTAATTTATGTTTTATTTTAAAAAGTTCTAAAAATAAAAACATCACCCAAACCACTCTAACCCGCTTCTAAGCGATTCCAAAAAGATTAACCCAATTATGACCCGCCTGAGCATTTAGGCAAGTTTAAATGGGTTAGAAGTGGGTACAATAGAGCGGGTTGATAGTTTCAGGTCCAAGTTGCCAGCCCCAGTGGCACGTACTAACATGCATGGGGCTGTGACATGGTGTGTAGTATGTCAATCAAAAAAAGAAAAAGAGTAATGTTATACAATTAGAAACTTCGTACAAAATTTATTATTAAAATAATATAATTAAATAAGAGTCATTCACATTAAAATATAGCACACTTTATTGTGGCTATTAATTACAAACATATTATTGCTACATCGTTTTAGTAGAATTTTCTAGAGAATTGTTTAGCAAGAATAGTATTTTCCAAAGCAAAAATAACAAATATAAAGAGGGGGAAGAGTTGGAACACATATATGGTGAGTGAGATCATCTCATTTAATTGGCCTGCAAATAGAGTTTTTTTTTTTTTTGTCTCATTTATTTAAGCAGGCCAATTTCAATAGCATTTGACATATACATAAGAGAAAGCTTGGGTCTGAGATGAAATGACAGGAGTTAATAAGTAAAATGACAGATGGTTAAGTGGTGGTGGTGCTGACTCTCTAGTTATGAACAAAAATATTTAAGTCATTGAAATAATAAACAAATAAATTGTCCTTGAAATCATAAATTGTGGATATCACAGTTTGGCTAACACTTTCAACTTCTTATACCCATTTACCCTGCATATTTACATGTCTTGTTAGTGGCATTTCGGAGAGTTAAATGCTAAAAATAGTGGCACGAAAAGTACTGTCTTAAAAATAATATAACAAAAAAAGTCATCTAGATCAATTCATATCTGTGCATTCTTACATTGAAGCCATTATTCAGATATTGGGAAAAAAAATCTTTTTATAGGTGCATTATATTTTACACCCCTTCGCTTCAATATATCCTTCTAACAGCTTTGGTTCTAGTAATCATTCTTTCTTACTGAGTATTTTGCTTTATGTTTTAGGTTTAAATAATTTCTAATAGTCAGAAAACCTTCATCTCTAAAATTTAGGCTCCTCTGTACAGATTTAATCTGAATCCTTCAAGGCTTTATTTGTGTGGTGGTCACTTAATGGCTATGACTAAGTTTAGTATGATCAATGCGTATTGTTCTTTGCCTAAAGTTATAAAATTGTTTAAAGCAAAAAAATAGTATATATGTGTGTCTGTGTGGGGCAGGGTTTGTAATCTTTAGATTTCATATTCAACGTTTTATATGCATGTATCATGCATATGCAGATATCATATTTAGTCACAACGTGAAAGGTTGTAAAAGTAAAATTGTGACATAAATAGTGCTATCTTAGATAGAGTCATTATTTTTAATTTGTAGAAAAGAGAACGTGCCTTTTGGGCAAGCTTTATTATCTGAGAAGTCCTATGAACAAAGCAAAACATGATTTGGTATTGCAATTTTTAATGAATTGAAGGATAAGGGCGACAAGGGTTCGAACTTGAAAAATAGTTTTTAAGTTTGAATAAGGGTTTTTTAAAAAATTTAGAATTGTCACCTAATATAATTAAAGATATGTTAAGTCACCTAAAATTAAGTGTAATTCGAAAACTAAACTTATATTTTTTAAAAATGTCCTTAAGAAGGTTTTTAGAAAATAAATTCTTTAGGAACATTTGAAAATGTTTTTAAAGCCCTTTTGGAAAACGCAACTCCTGTTTTAGTCTTAGAAATAGAAATCTATGATATGGGGGTTGGTTACATGCAGGGAAGATATTCTAAAATCATCACCCTACCCGTCCTTTCAGTACCTATATGTGTACTCACTTAAATCACCAGTTACTAATATCCACTTATTATTTATTTTAGAATTTAAAAAATGGGGTTTGATCATCACTTTTTGAATGAATGATACATGATGCACATTTTTTGAAGGAATTTTAAGAGAGTTTGAAATTTAATTTTCGAAAGATTAGAAGTTTTTGAAACTTGATTTTGGGAAGACAATTTGATTTGAGGAAGAGTTTTGAAAAAGATATTTAACTTAAAATAAGGGTTATGACAGCACCTATTGAAAGTTGCCTACATATCTCATTTTGTAAGAATTAGGTTACTCGTAATTCGGTCAAATTTTAAAAATTGTACAATTGAAATGTTTTTCGAAAAGTATCCATTTGAAGGACGTGATTACCACACCTAGGTTTTTCTAAGTTGCATACGTATCTCATTTAACGAGAATAAGATAAGTCGTAGTCTAGGTGAGTACCTGATTGAAAATGGACTCATAGGAGTCTTGAAAAGTTTATTTTAAAACTCGAACTTGAAAGAGTTTTGACTTGGAATTGGACTTGAAGAGTTTTGAAAACGTCCATAGAATGAGACTTGGCATGTTTTGGATATGCCTTTAAAATAGGACTTGGATTGTTTTTGGAAAGTTCTTGAAGTTGAACTTGAATGTTTTTTATAGTGTTTTTTCAAAGTGTTTTATAGAAGCAACTTGAAAAAGTTATGGAAAGTTTTAAAAGCAACTCAAGGGAGTTTTGGAATAGAACTTGAAAATATTTTGAGCTATTTTTTAAAGCAACTCAAGAGAATTTTGGAATGTTCTTGAAACAACTTAAAGGAGTTTGAAAATATTTTTGGAACAACTCAAGAGAGTTTTGAAATGTTTTTGAAAATAATTGAAAAGAGTTTTAAAATATTTTTAAAACAACTCAAGAGAGTTTTGGAATATTTTTTAAAACAACTCAAGGAAGTTTTGAAATATGTTTTGAAGCTTGATTCAAAGTTATGAAATAGAGTTTGGATTGGATCTTGTGAACTTGTCTTTGAAAAGTTTTTCAAAACCATTTTTGAATACCTTATAAAACGTATGTCAAATATCTCAGTACCTTTGAGAGATTAGCTATTGAGAGACTAACTCCTATAAAGTTATAAATTTTGAAAACATATTTGGAAAATAGGCTAGAGACTTCTCTTAGGTTCTTAAAGGTTTAGGATTATAGAACTCTTGATAGATCTCACTTTCCTTAGGGAATCACAATCATGAGATGACTAAGATTGTCTTATGAATGTGACTTTTAAAAAATATTTTTTGAAAAAGGTTTTTGAAACACTTATGCTATGTTTTGTACAAGGAAATGGAATGGAATGGTCATTCTCACTTTCATTCACATTCCCTTGTTTGATACTACTATTTAAAGATAGAATAATCATTCTCGTAAAATGATCATTCTCACATTTTATTGGAATGACCATTTCTTATTTTAAGAGTAGAAATGGTCATTCCATTTTCACATAAAACAAAACTTAGTAAGATTTTTGTTGTCAAATTTATTTTAAAAAAATATAAAACATGTTTAGTAATTATTTTTTTGACTTTAAAATTTTTAAAATTTTAAAATTTTAAAAAATTTTGAAAGTTGAAAATTCATAAAAATATTTAATTATTAAACCGCCGCCGCCGTCATCACCACCATTACAAATGCATAATAATATATAATAATTAAATAATATATTACTAATATTTTGTATAGACATAATATTAAATTTTCATATCATACACAAATTTCATTCCATTCTATTCTAGCATTGTTTATTGGTCTTACCAAACAAGGGAATGAGAATGACTATTCCATTACATTCTCATTTTCATTTCATTCCTTTCCATTCCTTTGTACCAAACATAGCCTTAGGGTCTAGAAGCCTAACATTAACCTCGGAAGTTTCATTTAATATATCACTCTCCTTTAAAGACTATAACCATAAGAGGGTTAAGACCACATTAGGGTTGTGAGCTTCTGGAGAACATTTTAAAAAATAGATTTTTAAAGTGTTAAGTGTCAAACCATTTTAGTCAAGACAAGTTTAAAAAAGCTCCTGGAAACATTTTGGATAGAGCATGGAAGCATTTGAAAATATTTTGGAATTGATTTTTGAAAACTCAAGAGAGTAGAATGTCTTTGAAAGCGCGCTATGAAAATGATTTTGAATTAAAAGATCATTTGAAAAAGACATTTGAATTAGAGTCTTGAAGTTCACTAACCTTGGTTGGGTTGACCTAGGGTTAACTAACTTGGGTTAGGTTAGACTTGGATTAGATGACCTAAGGTTACCTAACTATGGTTAGGTTAACCTAGGGTTTAATTGACTTAGGGTTAACTAACTAGGGTTATGTTAACCTAAGGTTGGATAACTAGGGTCAAGTTAACCTAGAATTTTGAAAGGTGGTTTGGAGAGTAAGTTTTGAACTAAGGTTTGGTACTTGTTGTTTTGAAAGGTGGTTTTGAACTATGGTTTTGAATCTAGTGGTTTTGAACCTAGTGGTTTTGGAAGGTTAGAAAAAGTAGTTTTATGCATGAAGCTTAAAAGAATGTTTTGAAAACCATTTTATGAAAACCAATCAAGTGAGTGTTGGGTTTATATGGTTGGTATTTGAAAACCACTTAAGAAAGGATTGTCTTAGAACCATTTCAACTACTGACTTAAGAGAGTAAAACTTTTAAAAATCAATATATAATAGGTAGTTTTGAAAACTACTTTGATTGAAAACTAAAGAGAATGAACTTTTAAAAATCATTTTTTGGAAAGGGACAAAACCACTTTTAGGGTGTTGAAAATCACTCTAAAACATAAGGGTTCATATGGTCAATTTGAGGAAAATCACTCAAGAGAGGACTTCATGGGACCATTCCAACCACAATATTCAAAAAAGCAAAATATTGAGAACCTCTCCTAAAGAAGGGTTGTTTTTGAAAATTTTGAAAATCAATGAAAACCTCTCTTGGAGATAGGGTTTTGAAATCCATTTTTATGCAATTTAAGAGTGAAATGCACGGGTGCAAGGATAGAAATTAGGAGTTTTGGGAGAGCTTTTCAAGGCTTGAAAAAGTACAGTTCTTGGCTTAAACTTCAAGAAACTCCAACTTAAAGACCTTTAGAGGTATTTTTTGAGAATCATTTTGACATAAATTTTGAAAACCATTTTGAAATAGAACTAATGGTAGCTTTGAAAAAAGGTTTGAGCATGACAACAAGACCATTACAAGTAATACATGAGCAAGGTAACCATAATAATACGAAGGGGGTCATGAATCATACAAGGTTGAAGGCTACACCACATTGCAAGGGGTTCTAGGGCCATACTATGTTTAAGTAGGCCTATGAAAGATCTCCCAACCGGTGGTTTTTATAGGTTTTGAACAAGATGGTTCTTAGGCCATGCTTAAAGGAAAGCCTATGAGAACCACCGGTTGGGGGATCTCTCATAAGCTTACTTTAAAATAGTATGGCCCAAAACCTCTTGCAATGTGGTGTAACCTTCAACCTTGTATGATTCACGACCTCCTTGCATTATAATGGTTTCTATGTTCATATATTGCATGTGTTGGTCTTGTTGTCAGGTTTAAAACCTTTTTCAAGCTTCAATGGTTCCATTTCTAAGTGTTCTTTAAGTTCATGTTCAAATGGTTTTAAAAAAATTGCCTCTAACTTGGAGTTTCTTGAAGTTCAAGCCATGAACCCTAGATTTTCATGTCTTAGGAAACCTGTCTTAAAACCTTAACCCTCACTTTCAACATTACATTTCTACTCTGGTGTCGCTTTCAAAACTCCCTCTCTAAGAGAGGTATTCATTGATTTTCAAAGTTTTCAAAATAATCCTCCCTTAGAGGAGGTTCTCAATGTTTTGCTCTCTTGAATATTGTGGTTGGAATGGTACTATGGAGTCCTCTTTTGAGTAATTTCTCTCAAATTAACCATATAAACCCTTATTTTTTAGAGTGGTTTTCCAAAACTCCCTTTTCAAGAAATGGTTTCACAAAGTTTACTTCCATTAGTATCAATCAAACTAGTTTCAAAATTGTTGGTCCAAAAGGGCAACCCAAGAAGGGGGGTGAATTGAGTTTTTCGAAGATTTATATAAATTAAAATTAATTAAAATTAATCTAAGCAATGTAATAGTGATCCAACTATATGTGATGCAATGTAATCAGTAGAAATAAAGAAAACAGAGCAATAGACCAACCACAAACCGTGGTCTACGTCCTCATCCCAAGACCTTCTTGAAGTCTTCTTCCACTATGTAATCACCTATTACAAGATGGGCTACTGATTGACAAAATGCTCAGCTTATTATACAAGAACTTCTTATCGAGCTCTTCAATCTTTAAGTGGTTTTGTCCAAGCTCCACTCAAACTTACAAGAGTTTTACTTTCACAAGAGAACTCTCAAACTCTCAATTACAAGTGTATAAAAGCATACAAGTAACTCACAAACTCTCTAACAAGAGTAAATTTTACAATCAAAGGTCATAAGAATAAACAAGAAGAATGTTCAGGAATATCAGGTTGATCAGTCAGTGATTCTTGTCTCTTGTGTTTCTCCCTCTTGATTCTTGTTTATAAATACAGTTGGAGGCTAGTATATATATCCCTGTATTGATTCTATCCGTTAGTGGTTGTTGGGGATCATTAATGCACGTCCAGTCTGTTATAACGTTAAGAAAAATAGCCGTTATATCAAAGGAGTCGGCTTCATGTTTGTGGAGTCGACACTTTCTGCTTCTGCATTTACCAGATGATGTTCACTGACTTCATGAGTCCGCTCTTCATATCAATGTGGCGACTCCTTGTTTATTCTGTCTTCATATCTTTGGCTTCTGCTGTCATGAAGCGACACTTCATTATCAGGAGTTCACTCTTTGTTCATTCGGTTCTTCAGCCTTTTTCTTCTGTTGTGATGAGGCGCCTCTTTGTCTTCATGTGTTCGCTCATTGATCATTGCATCTTCAAGCCTTTGCGTCTGTCTCCATAAGGCGACTCTTTATTTTAATGAGTCCACTCTTTGTCTATTTAGTCTCCAGACTTTTTGCTTCTGTGATCAAAAGGCGACTCTTCATTGTACATGAGTCCGCTCATTTATCATTTCGTCTTCAGGCCTTTTGCTTTTGTAACCATGAGGCGACTCCTTGCTTTCATGAGTCCGCTCATTTATCATTTCGTCTTCATGCTTTTTTCCTGTGTAACCATGAGGCGACTTCTCATTTCAATGAGTCCGCTCGTTGCCCAAATATCTGTATTCTATCTTTCAATGATTCAGATCATCTTAGCATAGGTATAAAATCTTCAAGGAGTATTTATTTTGGGGTATGATGATCAATCAGATCTTCTTAACTCATCAGAGTTAATTTCTATTTAATTTGGATTGAATCAATCATTGGATATTGATCTTCTCTTGAATCTCAAACTATCAGAGCTTCATTTGATCAATGTTGATCTTTTTTGCTTCATTTGCTAAGCTTATTCTTTCATTGTAGAACATCTTCTTCAATGCCAAGCTTCCTCAATTACGTAGAGCTTCACAATACTTGATTTCTGATTTCCTCTCTTTGCTAGCAATTCTTCATTTTCATTAAAATCACTTCACTTCACTGAGATCATTGCAAACATGATGAAGCCTTTATGCATCTAGTCTTCATGGATCCTTTATATTGTAGAAGAATTTTTCACTTGGATTCCAGGTAGAGATGAGACAATCATTGTTAGCCATCTTCTCAGCAACTTCAATCACATTGTCTTGAATTGATCTTTGCATATTAGATAAAATCATCTCTTGAGCTTTTTCAAACTCTTCAATAAACAATTCATCTTCAACTGAGCATTGCACCTCCTCAACTGATCTTTGCATATTCTGATGAAGTCTTCAGTCTAGTGCAAATCAATCTTCATTGAATATATGCATACTTGATAGAAGCTTTATTTGAATACCTTCAATCTCTTCGAATGTAAGACATTTGTTTGAAGTGGAGATAGGCGTCAATCCTCTGTTTGGTTTGTTGCATAACTCTTGGAATTCATTTCTTGATCTTGAATTTGTTGTGCATTCTCTTTGACATGCATTAAACTTAAGATTGAACTTTAAGTCTAAATTATGAACTTTGTTAATCTGCACACTAAGTAGATTCATTAGTAAAATAACACAAGGTTTAGTTATCATCAAAATTATCATGGGAATTAACCTTAAGTCAACAAGGGTCCACTTTAAGTCAACAAAAACTACATATCCTATATTGATTTTCAAAAGTTTTACTCTCTTTAAAGTGATTTCTAAAAACCCACCATATGAACCTTATACTTACTTGAGTGGATTCCATAAAATGATTTTCAAAATTTACAACTTTCTTGAGTTGACTTTCCAAAAGGTTTTACATTAAATCATGATTTTTAAAACCTCTTTTCCAAATTCATGCATAAAACTACCCTCCAAAACCACTAGGTCCAAACCCTACCTCAAAATCACTTTTTCAAAACCACTAGGTCCAAACCCTAATTCAACACCATCTTTCCAAAACCATTTTCCAAAATCACCTTTCAAAAATCCTAGATTAACTTGACCTTAGTTATCCAACCCTAGGTTAACTTGATCTTAATTGTCTAACCCTATGTTAACTTGACCCTAGTTGTCCAACCTTAGGTTAATCTAACTCAATTTAATTAATCCTAGATCAACCAAATCCTAAGTTAACCTAACTTTAGTTAGTTAACCATAGGTTAATCTAACCCTAGTTAATTAACCCTAGGCCCTTCTAACACTAGTTATTTTAACCAAGGTTAGTTGAACTTCAAGCATCTTCAATTTTAAGACTCTTTTCAAACCATTTTCAATTCAAAACCATTTTCATAGTATGCTTTCAAAAACATTTTACTCTCTTGAGTTTTCAAAAATTAATTCAAAAAAAATTTTCAAATGCTTCTATACTTTATCCCAAAATGTTTCCAAGTGCTCTCTTAAACTTGTCTTAACCTAAAATGGCTAGGCACTTACTATTTTTAAAAACTATTTTCAAAAGTGATTTCAAAAACTCACAACCCTAAGTTGATCTTAACCCTCTCTCAAGGTTAGAATTCCTAAAAGAAAGTGATACATTAAATATAACCCTCAAAGTTTCATAATAGGGTTCTAAACCATAAATGTTTTTCAAAACTCTTTTCAAAAATGATTTTCAAAAGTCACATCCTTAAGACAATCTTAATCATTCAATGATTATGGTTTCTTAAGAAAAGTGAGATATCAAGTAGGATTTTACAACCCTAAAGTTCTAAAAGCTTAAGAGAAGTCTCTAACCCTTTTTTCAAACATGTTTTTAAAACTCATAACCCTAAAAGAGTTTAGTTTTTCAATGATCAGCTTTCCAAAGGTTATGAAACATTTAGCATACCTTTTATAAAGTTTTCAAAAACTATCTTTAAAGGCCTTTTAAAGACAAGTCCAAAGGAACTCTTTCCAATTCCAAAACTTTACTTTCAAAAACTCCCTTAGCTTAGCATCCTTTTTCTTCTTGCTTGTCTCTCTTTTCTTCCCTCTTCTCCTTACTCTCTTTTCTTTCCTAATTTCTCTTCCTCTCTACTGCTCAGAATGGTACGTAGCACACTTACTGCCCTAATTTCTCATAGGATTTCTTAAGATTGTATAGGAGGTTAGGTGGTTAGGCACTTAAACCCCATATAGTTCATTGTCGTTAGCTTCCGTTAAATGAGAAAAGCATTTTTGACTTTTTGTATGCAAGTATAACAACCCGAATAAAAAATACCAAAAACCAGGAATCCCAAATGACAAAAATATCAAAGGTCAAAAAAATATTTAAAAAACAGGTTAAAGCTAACTTTGAAATATGAAAAAAGTAAAACAATAATAATTTACTTGGAAAAAATAAAAAATAATCAAATGAAGAATGATCAATATAAATTAAGATAGATCAATATTTTTCAATATATCAATCATTTTTTTCACTGTATAAATTTTCTTTTAATTTAATTTTTTGTTTGGTCCAAAACTTGTGTGAAGCCTTAATTTCCTTTTCTTTTTTTTTTTGTTTTGGTCCAAACAAGTGTAAAATCATATTTTTCTTTTTTTTTTTTAGGTCATAACTAATGTGAAACCTTAGTTTTTGTTTTACTAATTTTTTATTTTTTTTTTGTTTTTGTTCCAAATAGTGTAAAACAATTACTTATGTATTTATCATTTGTTTGGTCCAAATCACAAATAGAACATATTTTTTTTCTTTTTTTTTCTTTTTTTTTAGGGTTGTGGTTCAACCTTTTAAACTACTATGAATATATATATATATATATATATTTATGTTTTTGTTTGGTGAGAGCAAGTCTTGGCACAGTTGTGAGAACCTCATGCACTAGGCTAGACTTTTTGTTTTTTCTGTTTAAACCATTACGAAAACATATTTTTCCTTGTGTAATTTTTTTTTTTTTTTTTTGGGATCAACGATTGAAACCAATGTCAAACTTAAAATTTCTATTTTATTTTGTTATTTAGGCACAAACCACTGTGGACACTGTTTTTTTCTTTTTGGTCCAAACAATATGAACTCTAATTTTTTGTAGTTATTTTTTTATTTGTGGTCCAAAGCAATATGAACATACTAATATGGAAAATTACTTTTTATTATTAAGTGTATTTAGTCAAAACCAGGTGAGCAATGATTGACTATTGATTTTTTGTTCTTATTTTTATTTGTTGTCAAAACCAGTGAGAACCAATAAAGTTGATCACTTATTATATAATATTTGTCTGCATCTTGTTTTTCCTCCTTAAATAATATTAGACCAATTTTGTGTATAAACCTTTATATAAAAAATCTATCTGAAAAAAAAGTTATTATACAATTTGTATGTTGCATGAGCATGAGTAACTTGAAAATAAGTATAAAATATTTATTTTAAAAAATTTTACCATTAAAGCATGTGCACAAGTGTTTTTCAATTGTTAGAGGGCATATTTTCTATTTCCTATGGTCAAAAAAATTAATTGACGAAATCCGGTTTAGGGAGCTAACAATAGGGGTGTAGTTATGGATACAGAAATTCACAAGCGATCTAGGTGTCTATTTTTTTACACTAAAGATATCTAGTTGCTGATACGTGAAACCATAACAGGTCTAGTGGAAAGGCACTCATGTATATACGTATCTTGCTACTTCTTTTCTTTCTTTTTTGCATTGCTAACGTTATTCTATTTCAAAAAAAATGTGAAAATATTATTGGGTTTTATAGAAATGAAATATAGAAAAATATTTAAAATTTATTTTATGTTGTATCCCAATTTTCCATTTAGATTTTCCTTCCAAATCCTTTCTCCCTAAACATAAACGAATATTTAGGATTGTGCAATGACTCTCGATTAAATATTGTTAAACTGAGAGATCGAGTCATTGAAGCTAAAGTTGAAGAAATAAAAAAATTTATTCACTGAAATGTGAAGAACATGCCAAAAAAATTAAAAAAAACAAATAAAAATAAATATAGTAGTATCTTTTCTAATATAAATATGTTCTTAAAATTATTAAATAAAAATGTAATTATATACGAGCATGAGCCAAGAGACTTATTTGAAAAACATGTTCCAACCCATTAATAAGGTGCTCAATCTTATAATAAGCTAAACATCTTATGGTCAATTCATTATATGCTTAAATGTCATTTGTTATCCTACACCAACATGCATTTAAAAAACAAAAACTACTGTGACCTATCCTTTTCGATTCTTTGAGACCTAAGTAATAGCATTATATGTAAATTAAGAATTATATTTAATTATACTGAATAAGGTGGGCACAAATATTATCCCCCTCAAGAAAAAGATGGATTTTTTCACTTTCATGTTGAGTCAAGCTAGTTTAAGCATGTACAATGATTGTGGATTTATTATTGTCGACCAACCAAATCTAATTCTTCTTTTTCATTATGTTAACCTAAATTTAGCACAAAATCCCTAGTGTTCAAACTTAAATCTTATGCACCCAAAAAGATCTTATGCAATTATTTTGGACACTCATATAAAAATATATAACTTAAAATAGTTATTGTTTTCACTTATGCTTTGAATAAGATTTTTATTTTATTAATTTTTATTTTATCAACTGAAATTTGAGAAATAATTTGTAAACATATTTAATTACATATAATTTAATAATTTAAATTAATAGAATCTAGGAAATGGTTTTTATCCATAACTATTTTCAAAGTAATTTTTATTATTTTTTGTCATGTGCTTTGTGAGGAATTATTTATTAGGTCTAGAGTACCAAGTTAGCATGGTGATGTAATGTGCCTAACCAATTAAAAATAAATATATATTTTTATTTTAGGTTAGTTGGCCTAATTTTTAGAATAATTGAAATAAAAACATTTGTAATAAATTCATATTTATTACCTATGAATAATATTTCGAATCTACTGAATAATTTCTCTTATAAATGACTATTGCTACGTTGCACTGCTAATTGAATGAATTTGATATTAAGAATCTCTCTCTCCAGCCTTTTGAAAAGTAAGAAAAGAATGAGAAAGAAAAAGAAAATAATAATTTTTTTCCTCTAATTTTTTCTATTTTGGGAGGGAAAATAAAAAAAATGTAAAGAGAAATACGTGAAGTTATTTTCATTCTTTCTCCCTTTTTAAATCAAACAAGAAAAAATTATTTTACTTGTTTTTATTTACAAAAAAAAAAAAACAGAAAAAATAGCTACTTCCCCTGTATTTCTTTCCGACTCTCCTTTCCCCAAGTTCCAAACACAGAATAAACTTACTTCTTCTAAGCCGATCACTCTCTGCATCTCTCTCTCTGTATATATACATATATATTTGTATGTTTATATTAGTTTCTCAAAATTACCTCCCTGAACAGTGCAACATGAGAATATTGCAAAGATTCATCCGCACAATCCTCGAATTCAAAGCCATTTCTTGGTCTTCAACTACAAAAAGAGAACCAATCCCATTTGGCCCCTTCAACTCCGCAGCACAACGCAGATGGAAGAAGAAACCAGCAGTCACTGCTCAGACCCGGTTAGAGGGCAGAACCAGAGACCTCAAGCTCGACAAACTTATGGCCTGCCTCAACCAACTCAGCTTCGTCCTCAGGCTCAACCAACTCATGTCTACTCGAAAGCGAGGTCCTTTCGTATCCGTACAACTGATTTCCCGGTGGAAGAACATCGTCGGCCTCAACATCGCCACAGGCGCTCTCCTCCGAAAATACCCTCACATTTTCGAGGTATTTACGCATCCCATAAGAAGAAACGTTTGCTGTAAAATTAGGAAAACAATGAGGGACTTAATTGAAGAAGAAGAGGATGTTATTAGGGAATCAGAATTGGAAAATGTTCGGCGCATAAAGAAGCTTTTGATGATGTCGATAAATGGGACACTCCACATTCATGCTTTGAGGCTGATTAGGAGAGATTTGGGATTGCCCAAAGATTTTCGAGATTCAATACTTGGAAAGTATACCAATGACTTTAGGTTGGTTGATTTGGAGATAGTGGCTATGGTTGATAGAGATGAGTATTTGGGTGTGGCCGAGGTTGAAAAGTGGAGAGAGAAAGAGTTTAGAGAGAAATGGTTGAGTGAGTACGAAACCAGTTACGCATTCTCTATTAATTTTCCGACCGGGCTTAAGATTGAGGCAGGGCTTAGAGAGAAATTGAAGAATTGGCAAAGACTTCCTTATGTGAAGCCTTATGAGAGAAAAGAGGTCGTTAAGGTTCGTACTTGTGGAGGGATTGAGCGGTATGAAAAGCGAGCTGTTGGGATTCTTCACGAGATTTTGTGCTTGACAGTGGAGAAAATGGTTGCAGTTGAACGGTTAGCAGACTTCCGGAGAGATTTTGGTATAGGGGTTAATGTACTCGAGCTCATTTTGAAGCACCCAGGAATTTTCTATGTATCTACCAAAGGAAATGCCCAAACAGTGTTTTTAAGAGAAGCATATAGTAAAGGGTATTTGATAGAGCCAAACCCGATTTATGTCGTTCGGAGGAAATTGTTGGATCTAACCTTGCAGGGACGTCGAAATACTAGAGAATTGAGAACTTACAAAGAAATCAAGGATGAGAGTAATAATGTAGCAGACAATGAGAACCAAGGGGAGACAAGGGATGGTGACTGGATTATTCCATTCCTAGGGAGTTTTAATGATCAAAATAGCGATGAAAAGCTCAGTGAGACTGGTGATTTATCTAAGGAAGAGCTTAATGGACTCTCTTGAACTCAGTCCAAGTGGCAGGCGATGGATAGGTTGCAGTAACTATTGCAATGTACACTATTTAGCATGTACAACGTACACTACTTAGCTTGTAGCACTATTCTCTATAATGACTCTCTATGGTCAGATTATTGCTTGTGGTGTGCCTCAACACAAGAAGATTGCTTCTTGTAGTTAACTTTTCTAGAAAAAACTCACTGGTAACAGGCCTAAATTCGGTCTTTGTTGTTTGTGTTGATCCTTTGCTATTCTAATGGTTTCAAAATGCTATAATCATAGTTTAACCTTAATTTACGCTGGTCATGGTATGAAACCTTCCTAGCCATACAATTACAACCCACCCCACGCTGCACATAGAAAAAAAATGAAAAGGAAAAGATAGAAATATAATATTGTGTGTTCATTTTCATGGTTGTAATTTGTCTGTTTTCATATCTATTTGATGGTTCTCCCATTTTAAAGCTACTATGCATATTGATCATAGGTCAAAAGAACCAAGAAAAAGAAAAGTATGAGCTTTCTTTAATGTAGATTTGTGATAAAGAACTTTTCACTTCTTCTGCTGAATATTGATAACAAGCTTCAGTCAGTGAACAAGCACATTCTCCTAAGGTCTTATGCCATATGAGAAGGGTGGTTTTCATTTGGTCATGTTTGACCAAATTGAGTTGAACATGAGTTTCAATGTGATACACTTTTTTTTAACTTTATTGGTTAAATTAAACTTTTGTCGTTCAATAAGCTGACTCAGTACAAATTGAAACAACTTTGAATTATATAATTAAGAAAACTTGGTGCTCAAAGAGCACCTCAACTAAGGTGTTTCAATTGCAAACTCCTAGCCTTTGTCGAATTTGATTTGAAAAGGTCCATATATAGTATTATATGACTTCGCATTTAACGGGAGATCCAGGATATTGGGTCAGAAGAAGACTTTAAATCTTCTAGTACCTAAGAAGCCTGCCTTCCTGGAAGAATTTCATGTAAATTATCCATTAACTGTACTAGCCATATTGATTTGAATATAATTCAGTTGTTATTTTGACCAGAGATTTTGTAACTAGACTTATGATTGGTGAAATTTCTTCGCTTGCTAAACATCTTCAGTTGGTTTAATATGTTGTGGTGTACCAAAAGGTGAGATGTTGCCTTTAAAAAATTATTATAAACTTCTAAACATGCTAGGTGTGGAGAGGATTGCTTTCTTTAAATTTTTAATTTCTTTTGTACTCTCTTTGTGTTTTGTAGGTGAAATTCTTGTTCTGGAGAAGTTGATACTTTTGCAATCTCTCAAATCATAGACTTTGGCTTTTATATGCGTCTGCCAATGTGGGTGTAATTGCAGGTGCCTAAGATGAGCAACTAAAATGTATTTATTGGGCCGACATGCACGACTTACATTGTAGGAAAATCGTGTTAGTCAGGGAATATATCTAGCTTTGCTTTTGTTATAAATTGCTTGGCCTGCAAAAAATAGCAAGCGCCTTGATTCAAATGTCCATAACTGAAATCAATAAACTGCAATTGCTGAGTGCTTTAGCAAGAAATATAGGACCAGAGATGGATGCATGGTTGAGAAGAAAATATACTGTTGTTAGGGAGAAGGTGAGACTAGCCTAGTGCACGAGGCTACCTCCACCTCGGGGTCTGGGGAAGGTCAGCTACCTTAAATGTGCACACTTTTATGCAATATTTATGCATATACTTAGCATTACCCTATAAGCTGGAGCATTGGTATTTTTCTGACCAACTTGCTCCTCACTATGGAACTTGCGCTTAGCCAGTGCTTTGTTAAAAAAATGTCCTCCACTTGCTCCTTGACTTCTTGTAAGGGTAATATTTTATACTTAATATAATTCTGCTGTGAAATGGTGACAACTTTAATATGCTTTGTCCTCTCATTTAATATTGGGTCACTTGAAATGTATTCTATAGCTTTATTGTCACAAAACATCATAAAATACAAGACGAAAACCTATTCCATGGGGAGGTTTGACTAAGAGCATTGCACTTGCCCTGTATTCCATCCATGCTCCATTTGTTTTTTCATATCTTTTTTCTTTATGGAGTATATGAATTATGGCTCCACATTTAACTTGTGCATTGGATTGTGTTAACACACATAACCTTATTTCTCTGCTTCACAGCATAATGTAAAAGTTCCTATCCAAAGGTGAATATTGAATTTGGTGTATTGCCAAACTAATTTGTATTAGAACACCCAACAATAGCCATTCAATCTTGGGTTTTAATCTATTTAATTTTCTGCAGAAGTCTTCAGTCACATTAAAAATTAATACATTGCTTCCTGAGGAGATGGGAGATGACTGCATGACCCAAGTAGCTACAATAATAGAGGTATGACCAGGTGAGTTGGTCTAAACTGCTGCTTCTTCAAAGACTACATACCAATGAGGATGCCTGAAAGATGGGTGCAGAACCTCTCTTATTAGAATCATGTATTTAACATTATGATTCAAATGAGTCATTTTTCGATGTCTCTTAAAGGTGAAGTAATAGTGGCCTTAAACATTTCATTAGAGTTGCAAGAAAACATTTATTCCTTGCAATCTACATTTCTGGTATTGATGCTAAAACATACGGTGATTTTACTAATCGAAAGAAAAACAATTCTGGTGGAAATTCTTTTCTAGAAAAACATTTGAAGAAAATTTCTGTTTCTTAATTTGTAGTTGTTGGGGAGTAATTTAAGAATATGGTTTAGAGATATTCTATTATACATGTTTGCTTAGATGAGGGCAAAAGGGGAAGAGTGGTTTGAGGACGAACCTGTTGGGATCCTTCATGAGTTTTGGTGATTGACAGTGGAGAAAATGGTTGAAGTTGATAGCGCTTTTCTGAAGGACTTTGGTATACAACGTAGTGTGCTCGAGAGCTTACTGTAAAGCACCCATTTTTTTTGTCGGTATATCTACCAATGAAAGGACCCAAACATCTTTCTGAGACAAGCATATGGTAAATGGTATTAGTTTGAGCCAAACCCAAATTATGTTGTTCAGAGCAAAATGTTGGACCTTATTTGCTGGGGTTTTGAAATCTAGAGAATTGAGAACTCAGAAAGAAATCAAGGATGTGATTAGTATTTTTGTCACTCCCCATCTCGGATGGTTAAATGATACTTCTCCTAAAATGGTACGTGGCAAAACTTATTAACTCCCACACGTGCCCAAAAATAAATAATTTGATTAAAGATAAAATGAGAAAACAAACCGCTGCTAGATATTAAGATACTGTAATACACTCGTCAGGACATCACTAATCTTAGTTACAAAACATTAAGGTATCACACTTTGAAATATCAACCCACAACTCACAACATGTGTACAGTATACATCTCTAAGACTCCAAACATCTCATTACACATCCAAATATGTACCAAACATCTCATTACAAGATGAAAAAAATTATACATTGAGTACTACAAATAAAATTCCACATCTCTAAGACTCCAATTGTTCAGTGGACCACTTCTACTGCTGCACACTTGAAATGTTTTCCTATAAAATGGGTAAGCTAACCACACGCTTAGTGAGTATATTGAAACCATATAAATAGAAAACAAGTAAAACAGTTATGGATCAAGATTAAGCTCAAAGAACATTTTAATGAAACCATCCATAATAAGAATATAATTTGATCTATCAATGGAAGATAATTGCCTTGAAATTAAAATGTAATTAACATCTATTTTGGGTTTAATAAACTCATTCCACATAACCAAGGGTTGATAACCTTCAACCAAAGTTATGATAGTATTGTTACCTTGATTATTGGCTTAACTATTGATGTTGGCGAAGTCAGGGGTCATTCATTATTTTCTCAATGATAGGGATCCTTCCCCACAAAACCTAGAAGCGAGGCATACACTCCCTTATTAAGGCCGGAACCAAAGCAAACACACTTTCCTATGAGCCCCGGAAGCTAGGCAACAATGCTATAATAGTATGAATCCATCATTGCATTTAAGAAAACATACTTGATCCAATAACTATAATATTTTACAAAACCACTTTCATAAATAAAACCATTTCATTTTAATAAAGAAACATAAGATTCATAACCATAGTATAGTTAAGTTTTCAATTCATATAATTCCATGTACTCACCTTACATCAATTGCCACTTAACTCTAGTTCTCGCTAATACTTAAACAGAGCTGAAGTGGGCAAAGGACTCTCTTGACCTAACACAAGTCAAAACACATGATACAATGAGTAATAGATTCACATTCTCATATTCATGCATTTAAATGCAAAGTCCACTTCTCACAGATATGCATTATCATCAATGCACATGGAATGCATGTGTATGCAAAACTCATTCATTCCCAATTAAAGAACTTCTAATCTCATTAACATGTTCAAAAATAGCTAAGGATCCACTTAAAGTGAATAAAAAAAAATTCAAAATGTAGGTTACCAAATAGTGAACACCTTAACACAAGTGTACTCTTTTCCTTATATCGTTTAGAATGGTAAGAATTTATTACTGAAATTAATGCTATTAGAAAGTAGACTTAAAAGGCTTTAAATTGATAGGTTATAGGTCCAAAATGAACTCTAGGTGAAGGAGATGCACCCACTTGAATATGAGCCAAATAACCTGAAAATGAAAGTTGCAGATAGCATTTTTAAGGTAAATTTAAACTGAAATCTGAATCAATCTACAACTATTAGGTTACAAATCTTATATCAACGGAAAGATATACGAGTCTAGTTTCTAAAGAATCAAAGGAACAAGTTTTGGGGTTTCCTAGAGAGAGTTATGATTGTCTAAGTGCGACAGTGCTAACTGCAGCATGCGAATTTCAACTTTATATTATTTCAAATTCCTCTTTCTCTTCTAATATAGGATTTAATGCATAAATCACTAACATGAAATTGTTTAAAGAAGATTTTTAACACATAAATGAAAAGAATAAGACATAAGATGTCATTTCTTACCAAGAGTAAGGATTACACAAGTCACTTTTTCTACCTTCTCTTCTTTTCTTTTCTTTTTCTCTTGGTTTCTTTTACTTTCTATTAAAGCAATCAAATTTCTAACAAGCTTTTCAATCTCTAACAAGCTCCTCACTTTTTTCTCTTCTATCTCTTATTCAAATCAAGACAAATAGACACATCTTTGTATCTAATGCAACACATGGCACACACACATGCACACACCTTGTTGGTGAAGCACACACCTTGGTGTCACCCTCACAAGACATATTAACAAGCACCTCTATGACTAAGTAGGTGAACATAATCACTTGATTAACACTAATTAATCCTTACTTAAGTTAATTAACTGAGATTAATTACAAATAAAAATGCAAGAAAATTATGAACATTAAACCATGCTAATTAAGCACATTAATTATGCTAATCCATGCTTAATTAAATTAAGTGCTTATAATGAATGCATGAATGTCACAAGTTTAGTCCACAATGAGATGAAAAGTGGGGGCGGGGGGGGAGGGGGACTAGGGATGGTGACTTGTTTATCCTATTCGTAGAGAGTTGTGATCATCAAAATAATGATGATGAGCTCAATGAGATTGGTGAAATATATGTGGAAGAGCTTGAATGGGGTATCTTGAAATTGTCCAAGTGGCAGCCTTAATGGAGAAGTTGCATTACACCACTTAGCATGTGACACTCTTCTTTATAATTACAGTCAGATGGTTGCTTCTCGTGTGTTTGATGTAGAAGAAAAGAGAAAATCTAGAATTTTTCTTGTAGCATGCTTAGGGATTTGTATAATCATGTTTAGAATTAATTCAAGTTTTATTTTTATATGTTTCGTAAGTTAGAATGCTACAGGAAGATATTAAGGCTTTTTATAATGTTTTAGGTTTCAAGGGTATTTCACTAATTTTACGAATTGCTAGACATGGGTTGTACGGTCGCCATGGTCATCTTATGGGTCACATGTATGTGGTTTTATTAGGTTTGGAATATTCGAGTTAGTCAAAACATTCCTAATATTTGATATCATGATACTACTAAAATTAGGAAAGCCAGCAGCCTATAAATACATATGTATGTTACTATTTATTAGAAAGTGAACATTTTGAGGCTTTGTATGAAACTTTGAGCAGCCTTACCTTAGGGGGATATTCCTAAGGAATTCTAGATGGATTCTTAGAGTTTCTTCATTTCTTATTCTTCTACTTTTCTTCACAATTATCATTCTCTGGTTACTGTTCACAGACCCCAAAATGCCCTTTTCAGTCCCAAAACCTTGCCGATTGCACCCAAATCAACACTGACCCCTTCCCCTACCTATTGGCCTTCAACTTAACCATTAAAGCCCTTCATTACTTCCTGTTTAGGCCCTCTAATAACCTCTATTCCAAATGTCCAGCTAGCTGTCACTGTTCAAAATGAAAATATTCTCACCTTCTTCCTTCTAAAGCTTTTCCTAACCAAAACCCACCACAATTCCTCTTGTTGGCTGCCTTAGGTCCTAGCTTTCTAACTAATCCTACATCACTGCTGCGACACTGAGAAGATTGCTTTTGGCTGTTATTAACTTGAAAAAAACTCACTTGGAACAAGCTTGATTTTGGTCACTTTTGTTTGTGTTAAACCTATATTATTCTCAATGGTTTCAACTTTCGAGTTGCGCCATTTCAAAGAAAGCCTATTTGAGATAGGAAGTGAAAAGATGGTATGCCGATTGGCGAGCCCATGATTTTAGGAAAATAACTGGGATAGGAGTTGGCCCCGTAAAATAAGCCCCCCCGGGGGGGGGGGGGGGGGGGGGAACCTTCAACGAGAGGAATGTCAAAGAGCCTGGTGTGGAACTAGAAATCAGTGCTAGCTCCATTTCCAATCTATTGTGATGGGAGTTTATTTAATTTACGTTGACTATGCTATGACATCTTCTTCTACCATTAACGCTCCCTCCACCCTCCCCCCCACGAGAGAAAATTAAAAAAGATTAGTATGCATGAAAAGAAATTCTTGTTTTCCTTATCATGAATGGAATTTAGGTTTGTTTTCATACCTATATGATGATTATATCTTACGAAGCACGAACACTTCGTTAGAGGAGCCAAACCTGTGTTGGACACCGACAAGCGTAAGACACGAGCAGACATGTGTCAAACACGCCATTTTACACGTCTAATTTTTTATTTCTTTATTTTTAAATCGGACACAGCTTGAACATGTGTGTCCCATTTTGGACACTTTAGGGACACGACGGGGGCTCAGTTATAAATTTTAAAACTAAAAAATGGGTTTTATGTTGTAAATAAGAAAAGTTTAAAAACTGAAAATAAAGAAAAGGGGGCTGATCTTTGTCAAACCAAATATATATATATATATATAGAGAGAGAGAGAGAGAGGGGGGCCTAGTCTGTAGGATCAAAGAAGAATAGGTATGTTACTGATGTCGGTGGGTATTTTGTTTTGTGGTTCTTTATGAATTTTATATTAGTTGATGAAGTATAATGACGTTTTAATATTTGTGGTAGTTTTTTATTTTATAGCCTTATGTATTGATGGAACAACTTTTTTTATGTTAATGTGTTTGTTTACTTTATCATTTTTTAGGGAATGTAATTGACTGAATTGTGAACAATTTGTTGACGATTAAGTTGTGAAATATATTGTTCTTTAATTTTAATAGATGTTATCTTGTATATTTTGCACTTTTTTTTTTTGTAAAATATTTATGCATAACATAAATATATTTTTTTGTCGTGTCAAACACCTGTGTCCGTGTTCATGCTTCTTAGATTCTGTCTTTCTAACATTAGGATGCATTTTGATCATAAATCAATTATTTAGTATGCATGAATGGAACTTTGTGTTTTCCTAATCATCAATGGAATTTAGGTTTTTTTTTCATACCTATAGGATTATTCTATCTTTCTAATATTAGGATGCATTTTGATCATAAATCAATTATTTAGTGCAAGCTTTAAATCTCCTTTCATGTAGATTCGTGATAAAACCTTATTGCCTTAAAATAAAGATATTAAGATGACGTGTTTTTTCAGATGAGAGAAACACTTGTACCATTGCTTAATGAAAGCTTGGTCAGGTGCACAACTTTTCTCTTCTTTTTTTTGCGGAATATTGATGACAAGCTTCAGTCGGTGAACATGTATGCAACTTTGTCCTTGCATCTTTATGACATAGGAGAAGTGTGGATTTTACTCTTGGTATTGTTTGAACAAATAGAATTAAACATAAGCTAAAATGGAATATGCTTTCTTTGAATTTGGTTGCTTCCAGTAAACTCTACTTTTATGATTCAATAACACTTCTTTGATACAAATTGAAAAAACTTTGGTCAAACTTATTGAAATATATATTTGGAAAAAGACTTTCTGTTTAAACAGCAGCTCAACTATGGTTCAATTGCAAACTCTCAATCCTCTCCTATTGGATTTGGAAAAATTTCGTCATAGTATTGTATGCCTTTCTCATTCAATGGGAGGTCCAGGATTTTGTCAGAGGCAGATATTTGGTCCTAAGAATGGTGCTGGGTGTGCTGCAGCTGCTGCTGGATCTGAGAACTGTTTGTTTTGTTGCAAATTGCTGTTGTATTATTGATGGTTGCTGTTTAGACTGGGTTAGTCCAGCTTTTGCATTTCTGCCGCTGCCGTGGTTGAATTTGAATTTATCGCAGGGTTATGGTATTTTATGGATGCTATTACTTGATGATTAAGGGGTTTAGCTGGAGCAGTTTCGTCTCCAAAGCTGTTGTAGGGCTGGTAGGGCAAAGCCGTGCCTGCTGTTTTTGCTGCTTTGGCTGGCTTTTTTTTGTTGCGGCTTGAAGTTGCTTACCCCAGAGGGTGCTGATGTTCCCAAATGTTGCACTGGAGCAGGGCAGCTGTGGTTTTTCTTTAATTTTCTCGCTGTTTTCTGGTTAAAGATGCTGCTAAAATTATCAATGCTGCTGTTTGTACAGTGTTTTGGATCAGCTGTCTTGCTGTGTGTGGCTCTGCTGATAGGACAAACTTTTTTATGTTATTGCTGAATCTATAATGTCTCTAATTTTTCTTATTTGTTTGGGGGTCCTCTATCTCCTCTTCCGATATAGATGGCCGCGGGCCTTTTGTCATGTCATGTAGGCTGCTGGGTAATCACCCTTATATGTTGTTTGTTCCAGACCAGTCTCTGTTTTCGAGTTCTTATTTACCACAATCTATCTGCTAAGGACAAAATTTCTTCTTTTCACCTAAAGCATCTCAAGACGTAAAATGCTCTCTTTAGGAGCTATGATCTCACAAATCACTCAAGCACCAGCTTCTAGTTTTCTGAATCAGAACATCGAGATCAACCTAAAGTACAAAAATTTGTCCTAAAATTTCATGGACTACAAAAGCAGACCTGGATGATTAATATATCACTGCACTAAAATTACGAATTAATAACATTGTTTAAAATTTGAACCAATTAATTCAGAGGATAAGACGACAATAAAAGCTGATCCATCGTCAGCATGTTAGCCTGCTGATCTCAATAATGCACATCTATAAATATTTATGCGCTGAAGCTTTTCAAAGAGAGAGCTGATGCCGCAACAATTGCCCAGAATTCTAGTGAAAGCTGAGATAGAAAGCCAGAAAAAAATTTTAAACCTGGGCTTTTACACTGTTTGGAACCTGGGGTGGGGAGGGGAGGGGAGGGAAGGGAAGGGAAGGAGATTATTTTCTTTTTTGCCAAGTTATTCTATCTAGGGGAGAGGGAAAGGTAAAGCAATGGAAAGGGAGGGAAAAGTATGAG
>CM065378.1:1700000-1720000 GCA_033060915.1 Euryodendron excelsum | reverse complement strand
AACAACAATGACCAAATTGAAATATAGGTGAAACTACGGGTACCATTACCGTAATTTGCCCAACTTTAAAATCCATCGTAACAACATTAATTCAAAAGCATTTATCACTAATTCTGGGATTTATATGAGGAGAATTTGAACAGACTTCAAATTACAATATTCAGAGGTTTCGAATATACCTGTTGAGTCATTGCTGTAAGAAATATGCATGGCAAGAACTGTGAATGAGGGGTTGGTGAAGCTAAAAATGTGGATGGGGGCCTCTGATTTTCACACAATGGTTCTAAACTCAATATCCCAACCTCACAATAGCCAAGAATGTAAGGCTCACAAAGCCTTAACTCCACAAAACCCTAACTCAGTGTCCCAACCTCACAGTTGAAATGTAGCCATCGGGAGTTTAACTTGAGAGAGAGAGAGAGAGAGAGAGAGAGAGAGAGGAATCAGGAGGAGTTCATCGCGCAATTGAGAAAGAAGGAGGGTTCGTGTTATGTATAGATTGATAAATGCGTTATTAGCATTGATGCTTTTATAATAAAGACATCATTATAACTAATGCTTTTAGTGTTAGAATTAAAAGCATTGTTACCAATGATGGTTTTAGTGTTTAAATAGTAGAAGCGTCATTACTAATCTAAACATAAAGCATCATAAATAATGACACCTTTAGTTCTAATTGAATGGTTTATTTAATTTTCGAATAGCAATTCTTATTTTTTACATAAAAAAATAAAAAAGACGAGAATAAAAGTTGAAAGAGTCGTAGAAAAGACACTTTCATTAAAAGCGTTATCTCTATTGATACTCACATCTTTCTAATTTTTCATGTAATATAAAATCCATTGGCATTGGGTTGCTCCTTCAATCTGTTGATACTTTAAAAAGTAAGTATGTTCTTGTAATTTTGCATAATATGAAATTCAATAGCTTACGAACCACCCTTAAAACATTTTATTAGGCAAACCAGTTTCCAATTTAAAAAAGAATGTATTTTAATTTTTTTTCTTCATTTGGGTTTGATTAAACATTTTATTAGGCAAACTGTGGACTGGAAGAAACTTTTAAAATTGACTTGTGAGCTTGGAAAATCAGTCTAGCTGATTACGACAATAATAAAATCATGATATCATGAATTTGGTGTGTAGTTTAAATAATCATGAATTTGGTGTGTAGTTTAAATAATCATGAATTGCTCTTGGTATATTTGTTTTATGTCATTCTATTATTCCGAAATTCATTTTCATAAATTTAGGGTTTAGGTAATTGTTTTTTAATATTAGTCCATATTTTTATTTATAATAGATAATATGTGCAACGTAATTACGATATTACGGTTTGATTTCCGGTTGGACAACCACTGACCCATGATCTATTTTCCGGTTCGCTTAACGGTCGGTCCGCTTTTTAAAATGTTGACCCTAACGCTCGGTCCGGTTTTTAAAATGTTGCCCCTAACGCATCATTACAGAGAGCATAATGATGGGCTTCTTCTAGGGTTTTTCTAGGGTTTCTGATTCTTTCTCCAATCTGTGAAGTTCAGAGAGCGAAACCATGTCGGCGACACCTCGCCACGCGGTCCCAGAGATCTCACCGGAAGCACTCTCGGCCTCCGGTCGGACCGCCGAGAAGCTGAGCCTCCCGGCGCTGCAATCGAAGATGAAGTGTGACCCAGAAGGGTACGAGACCGAGCTCACCCTCCTCTACGGTCAATTCAACTCGTCCCTCGAGCTCTTTCAGCAACAGGCGGCTTTAAACTTCACCTCCATCAGTGGTATCGGCAGCGACCCCACCGTTGCCAAGGACCTCGGCGACCGAGTCATGTTCTTGGCCCATGTCACCCCATTTTATCCTAAACAGCTCTCTGAGTTCCCCAAACAACTCGCTGACTTTCTCCGCTCGGCTGCCCGGACGCTGCCCGCATCGCTTCGGTGCCATGTTGCACAAGCTTTAATTCTTCTAATCAATCGCCAGGTATCACAAAATTGTAGTCGTTTTAAAACTTAAGCTTTGAGTTTGCAATTATGTTCTCAGCTGAATTGAACTATTAGTACTAATTGTGGTGAAAACTGAATTCCAAAATATAAGGGAGCTGTTTTGACGATTGAGGTGAAAATACTATTTGAAATATAAATACAAGTGTTCGTGCACTTGCTTTGATGTCACTGGCAATTGATACTGGGGAGACCCTTGCGAGTTATATTTTAATTTGAGTTTGATGTAAGCATTTGTTTGCTAGATGGTTGATACTGGGGAGACCCTTGCGTTGTTCATGGAGCTTCAGACATTAGGTGATAGAGTTTTGAGAAAATTGGCATTCTCACATGTTGTTCATAGTATTAGGCGCATGAATCAGAAGCATAAGAATGAAGCTAAAAATCGGGCTCTTCAGAATATCTTGTTTGCAATGCTACAGGTTGGTAATGTTCTTTGCTTCTATGACATTGATATTGGATTTACTTGTTCTTGACATGTTTAATGTGTAAATTTCAATGTTGTCATAGAAAGAGGATGAAGGAAAAGCGAAACGGTCCCTTATCACTTTGTGTGATCTTCATAGGAGAAAGGTTTGGTTTGATGATAGGACAGCGAACGCAATATGTACAGCCTGTTTTCATCCATCTTCAAGGTATGCATTTTCTTTCATGTTTTATATGCCATTTCCATTTTCCAATCTTGAAAAGGAAGCCATTTTATTTACCCAGAAAAATGTAAGGAAGACATTTTTTATCTAAATTTCTCAGGATCATGATTGCTGCTCTTTCATTTCTTCTTGATTATGAGAATATTGAATATGATGATGATGATGATGATAGTGATGGTCCAAGTAGTGAAGATGATTCAGCTACTCAACAGCCACAATTTATTCTTAATAGAGAGGCTATGTATAAGGTTCGTTGCTTGTAATATGACCTTTCTACTTAATTTCTTTAGTTTATATTGCTTCTCTGACTGTGTAACATACACTGCATACTTTATGTTTAATTTTTGGTCATCAGAATTGTGGCAAGTTATTGTAACACCAGATTGTAGGAAACATCTGTTAGCTTGCTTAGTATTGGTTTACCTTTTGAAAACTGGAGGTACCTGCACGCGCGATACGTGAGGAATTCTTTCAAGATGACAAATAAATAATAACTAATATAATTAGATGTTAATAGGTTTGATGTGTGCTTAATCCAATATTCTATGTGGAAGTAGTATGAAATTAAACTTATTTACTTAACATGCCAAAAAAAAAAAAAAAGGCATATCCAAAAGTCCCAAGAAATCCATATTCTATCCCTTCAGCCACATGTATGTTTAAATGTTAAAGTTTGGATGTGTCTTAATTAATCACATCCCAAAGAAAAGCACAAATAATTGGAATTTTGATAATGACATCGGATAAAACATAATTAGTAATTGTGAAGTTTTTTTTATTATAAGTATTTTGTCTACCATAAGGCCTATTTCTTCATGATTGGAAATTATAATTCCATTGCAATCTTGCTCAATGAAAGAAGTTGACAAAGCAAGTAATAAATGTTGGCCTTTGATTTACAGATTGTTTCCATTAAGTTTTGGGACATCACAAATTCAATGCAACTTAGGACCATCCACTACTATTATTGCTGGAAATGGGAAAGGGAATCATTTTTTAAAAAACAAAGGAAACTTGATAAAAAATAATTAAGACAATGATAGATCAAAACTCGTTTTGAGAAGCCAGTATAATTTTTTCTTGATTCTTCAGGAATAAGAAGCCAGTATAATTAACATCTAGCTTCGTATACCAGAGGAAAATAATGGGCTTCTCCATGAGTGCTAGGTAGTAAATAAATATAGTCTGTACACATGAGACTTACTTTTTCATTGTCTCTCTCAGGCTTTCTTTGGGGTGGAATACTCTTCATTGTGTTGATAACAAAATTATATGCAACTCCACCAGTATTGACCACAGGACACGCACATTTTCACATGACCTTGACTTCACATCTTCATATGGGATGTATATGCATTATTGGAAAGAAAAGAGGTTAATACAACATTCCAATTATTCATCTTCAAGAAAATAAATACAAAAAAGCAGAGATGAAATCCATGGAGAATGGGATTTGGAATCACAAAGAAACCCAACACGGATGGAGGTGCACAATGTATAAACCAAAGTGATGCTGCAATGCAAAGACCTGCTGCATTGCATTTATTGAAAGGAATGAAAGCAATATTTGAAGCAAATTAGACTCTGATAAATCTAGATATTTTAGAAAGTAAATGAAAATTGTTTTGTTTACACCAGAAGTAGATGCAAACACAAACTCATAAAACAGAATCACATCACCTAGACCCAAACACCCAAATACCATCCTCCCGAAACTAAACATTAATTTTAAAACAGTACAATTAGTAGTATTTTTCGAGTTTTGTTACGTGTTCTTGCTTTTACCTCCGGCATTGCCTCTCCTACCACCATCGTGATATGCCTTCGCATCCCTGCATTATATAACAATAAACCAAACTCAACAAAATTAAGCACAAATTAAGATTGAATTTTAGGAGAAAGAATTGAAACTTGCGCCAAGGGTCAACCCATTGTTCTTGGCCCTGCCCCAACACCCGTTCTGAGTATGAGCTCTTTTGCCATCACACTCTACCCCATTAGATACATACCTACACAACATGTATACTATCAGTGAATCAATAACTTGGAAAAAATGTAAGTTGCAAATGAAACATGGGTTTGATGTGTTAGATTGTGAATTGAACAACAAATTCATGAGTTAAAAAATGTAAGTTACAAATGAAACATGGAGTTGATGAATTAGATTGTGAATTGAACAGAGTATTCATGAGTTGAAAACATTAAAATCGTCGATCAAAAAAAAAAAATAAAGACAACAAAATTGACATGAAGGTTCGTTGGTGTAATTTTTTGTTTTTGAAAGATATCATTGTTCTTCTTTTGTGCATCAGAAGAGAACCCTTGGAGATGGTTGCTTGTATTTTGGCAAAAAGAATGAATTACCTTCTTCCCATTGAAGCAGTAAACAACGAAGAATGGAAGTGAAAAGTTCGAAACTGAAAACTGCAATAGAGGAGGCCGAAAAATCATTATGGGGAAAAAAAAAAATCTACATCTCAAGAAATAGTTGGTTTTGTAGATCAGTTGAAGTTTGCATGAATATTATTAACTGAACAGGATCTTGGCAACGTGTGTGAAAGGGGAGTGTACGTGCGAGAGTTGGCTGAACAGGATTGTGGCAACGTGTGTGAAAAGAAGCATATGTGCGTGAGTTGGTTCCTTTAAGTATTCATATGTCTGGGAAAAAACCTTGCCGAAGGTGTTAGCTGTGCAGCACTGGCTGTGAATAGGGATGGGTGTAACCGAAAAGAATGGGAGTCGTGAAATGCGCGGAGAAATTGTTGCGTGGGAGAGTAAGTTTTTTAAGTCCATTCAAAACTGTTTGAACATTTTACTATTTTGTATTGGAGGTCAATAGGAGTTAGATACGATGTGTGTTTGACTTTGTAGGACAATTTGGGAGATAAATAGCGTGACAGGTCTTAACCAAAACCCTGTTGTTGGCTTTTTATAGTAGTATAGACAAACAAGAATAAAAAAAGCAGCGATTTTGTTGTAGGAAACCCCTTTCTAGCTTTCTGGAAATATGAAATGTGCATCAGGTTAATTTGTGATGTTATGTTTTTTAAAATTTTTAGGCACACCATAAAGGTACAACTTCTAGCAAGAAGAAAAAGAAAGCAAAATTACAGCGCGCCATTCGTAGCATGAAAAAGCAGCAACGCTTGTCATCAGAAAGCAGTAATTCAAACTACTATTCACCACTTAACCATCTGAAAGATGCACAGGTTTGTTATTTCACATATTCTAATCTGAGGTTAGATTTGTTATGCGGGAAAAGGATAATTTCTAAATGACACTCTTCCTATAGGGATTTGCTGAGAAACTGTTTTCTCGCCTTCAAACTTGCAATGAACGGTTCGAGGTAGTTACTCTTTTCAGTTTTGTACATCTTACTCTGCTTCTATGTTTCAATTAAACGTAACAATTTTCATTTTATCTGAGTGTCAATTATTGGTAATACTTGTGAACTTGTTGCACTTTTTTCCTTTTCTTTTTTGGGTGGTTTTTGCTGGTCAAGATTTTCATCTGCTTATCTGGTTATTTGGGACTATTTAGTAGTGCTGTTACTTCTTGTTGGCAAGCCAATACGATGATAATGACAACTAAATTCAAATTTTGGGGGAAGGAGTTGGTGGAATCTATGTTAGCTGGACTCGGGTACGGGTGTTGTGCGCGGGTACGTGTCCTAGTGTCGGATTCATCTAATTCTCATGTCTAAGGACACTGGGACACGACTAGATTTCATATTTTTTAAGTACTTCTTTTGTTTTTATAAGGTAAAATAGCATTTACAAGTTAAAATATAGTATTTCATACATAAAATGAAAGTCTTATGCTTAGTTTTATAGTAAACTCAATTAGTTATATATCCTTGTTAGATGTATATCCAACTAGTATCGATTGTCAAGTGTTCGACACGGGTACTTCACATATTTAAAAGAGTCTAGGTAACATAGGGTGGAATTGTTTTTTGATAAGTAATGAGAGAGTAAATAAGCCATGATCTCCAATAAAGGGGGAGAGCCTTGTACACCCAACCAACCAAAAGACAGCCTATATATCGACAAGCTTGTACAACTCATCCAGGAAATCAACAAAAAAAGAAAAACAAAAGAAAACTTCCTCTCTCAACCACAAAAAAAGGGAAACAAGAATGATTCCCTTTATACCATGAACTGGACACTCAGGAGGTGGAATTGGTGTGGATGGGAAAAAGAGGGGCTGTAATTGGGTATGGAGGGAAGATGGTTCCTCTGAAAGCAACTGCAAGACTGGATTTGTATGCTAGGAAAACAAAAATTATTGGAAAAGTACCAAGCTAGAGAATTTCTGCTTTGGCAATTCTACGTAAGTTTTTCCTCAAAATTTTTTTCCCAGCTGTGGATTCATCACATTTCTTTTGTTCTGTACCAATTGACTTCATATTTCTAGCTTGCTTTGTAGATTAATTTTAGTGATTTGAGTCAATTGGTGGAGTACGATCCGTGTTGTTCTTATATATTCTTTTGCATTGATTTTCTTGATTCTTCGGCTACTTGCCTCAGCAGAATTTGTTGCAAATCTAGCATAAACAGGAAACATAATAATAATCAACAAGTAAAGAAGAACAACTTTCGAAAAAGTGACTTGTTTGAAGGAACTTTGTTTTAATTTTACTACTTGTTGATGAACGAAATTTATGTTGGTTTCTGTTCCAGTTTGTTCAATGTATGATGAACTTCCAGCTTCATGGTTCACAGCTTTTAAATAAATAATGTGTCAAGCGCATGTGGTTTTTTGCTCCTCACTGCAGATTAAGATGATGATGTTGAAAGTAATTGCTCGAACTGTGGGGCTTCACCGCTTGATTTTACTAAACTTGTACCCATACCTTCAGAAATATGTTCAGGTGTGCTATCCAACATTCCACCTATGCGTTAAACTTACATTTTCTTGCTGAAGTGTGACCATATTGGCACTTGCAGCCTCATCAACGGGATGTCACAAATCTACTTGCAGCAGCTGTTCAGGCCTGCCATGATATGGTAAACTTTTGCTTGATCATACTCATTACTTAAATATGTATTCTTTAAACAATTTAGTTATTCTCATTTCATATCTTTGTGTCTTGTTATTAACCCTCTGTAGCCCTTGTTATTGCTCATATATAAAATTTTGTTTTGAGTAGGTTCCACCAGATGCAGTTGAACCATTATTCAAACAAATAGTCAATCAATTTGTACATGATCGTTCGCGCACGGAGGTACCACTTTATTGCTTCCGAATTATTATAATTCTCTTTTGTGGAAGTGAATTTAGTTTCTGCACGTGGTTTTGTCAGGCCATCGCTGTTGGACTGAATGTGGTGAGGGAGATATGTTTACGCATGCCATTGGTATTACTCACCATCCATTATTTCGATAAGATAAGCTTGCTTGTATTTTAGTATTAGAGAAATTTTTAGCTCACTATCATTGAATGCATTATCTTTAATTTTCAGACTCAATGTCATTATCTCATTTCCTTTTTCTACTGACATTGATTCTTAAATTTTGTGTGTTTTTGGCAATTAGTTGATGACTGAAGATTTGCTGCAAGATCTTGTCTTATATAAGAAGTCACATGAGAAGGCTGTTTCATCAGCTGCTCGTTCACTTGTTACTTTATTCAGAGAGGTATTAAAGAAAAGTTGTTTGCTTTGCCCTGTGGGTTGTTGGGAAAGAGGAGGAGGGCGCGGGGGGGTGGTGTGGGCAGTGGGGTGGTTGTTCAATTCAGGAAGACTAACTTAGTTTCATTGCAGGTTTGCCCATCCCTTCTTATTAAGAAGGACCGTGGCCGCCCTGCTGATCCAAAGGCAAGGCCAAAAGCATTTGGGGAAGTGAATGTTTCCAGCAATGTCCCTGGTGTTGAATTTTTACAACATGATGATGATGGTGAAGATTCTAATGAGTATGGATTTGGTAGTTCTTCTGAGGATGATAAAGAGGTAGGTGCTGTTGAAGAGGATGGCAATGAGGATGATTGGGGTGGTAGTGATGGTGAAGAAGAAGATGATGATGAAGAGATTAATATAGAAACAGAAAGTGAAGACGATAGAATGAAAGAAGATGATGAGGTAGCTGAAGATGAAGATGATGGTCATAGTACAGAAAATGATGGTGATGCGAGTGACAAGGATGAAATTGATGCTGATGATGACAATGACAATAATGATGATGAGACGGAAGAGGATGAGCATGAAGAATCCAAGGGCTTGCACAAAGCTAGTGATAATGAGGTTGGGGTAAGAGAATCTAAAGCGCTGAAGAGGAAGTTTGCTGATTTTGATGGACAGCTGAATGCTGCCGATGCAAGCCTTCGGGCTTTAAAGAAATTAGCAGGAGCAAAGAGGCAACATGTGTCACCAGGCACAACAGATGGTATCCTTTCCAATGAGGACTTCCAACGAATCAAAGAACTGAAGGTATGTTGGTCTTTCATTGCCGAACCAAGTTGAAACTCTAAAACTCCATGGTCAATCTTTCAGTAAAATCATAAAAAGTAAGCACTATGTTAAACATTTTGTAACTTTGAGTGGTGGAAAGCATTAATATCATTCTTGTTTGTTCCCATAACATTGTACATGGTTTTTGGGATTGTTCTTATGTTTTGTGCTTTTCCTTGTCATTTGTTATGAATAGGCAAAGAAGGAAGCAAGGACAGCTTTGACTCAACATGGATTGTTAAAAAAGGGTTCAGATGCCAAGTCAACAGCTTTTAAGGTTCCGAGTTCTGATCAGCTAAGTGTTAAGAGAGTGGATCCTGCCAAACTTGAAGTGAGTTTTCTATTTCTGAGTTAGTTTATTTTCTATCTTAGGTCAGTTTGCAGCAGTGTATCCGAAATATTGAAAAGATTGTCAAATGCCTTAAAATCTTTTTCCTGTAATTTTGTGTTGCTCATCTCTTGTCCTAGCAAACATATTTCTGACAACCTTGTGCATGCAAATAAGGCCTACATAAAGAAGAAGCTAAGCAAGGAGGAAAGACTGGCATTATTGAGAGCTGGAAGGGAGGAGAGAGGGAAGTACCAGGCTCGAGCAGCTGTCAAACAAAAAAAGGTGCACCTTATTATTTTCACATAATTTCTTTCTAGATTCCTAGCAGTGTGCATAGTAGACTATTGTTTTATTAGAACTTAAAACTTTTAATCAGCCTTGTGTGATCATCGTTCTTTTCTTGTGTGTCTTCTCCTTGATTCTCATAATTCCTTTGTTTAACATTTTATGCTTGTGTCTGTATTTCTGGGGCACTGGAATAAGTAAATGTTTTTTGTTTTCATGTTTTCTTGCTAGGCTGTATACTGTTTTTTCTATATTCAGTTTAAGTTAAGCCTTCACATTTTCACACTCTGTTTTCTCTTTAATAATCTATTTACTGTGATTAAGTTAATCAGATAGACAGATACCTTAAGGCAAGTTGGCCAGATTGGATATAATGATCCAGTAAATATTTAAACCGTATTTGGGTCAAAAAAACGAATAAAAGGAAGTTACCTGATTGGGATTTTTTATCTGCTTGCAGTGGGATAAGATTATAACTCTTTTTTTTTTTGTTTGGTTTTTTTTTTTTCCCCCGGGGGGGGACTTCGTGTATGATTTTATCCCACCCCATTGGATGTATAAACTTTGACACACCCACATCTCACACGAGTGGAAGAGGGACATCGAATGACTTAGGGAGAGAGGGGAGGGAGCAGCCTTCAACTGTGTGATTGTCGATGAGCCACTGTTAAACAACTCCTCAACAGTTGTTAGTCGTCATCTACTTCTTCTGTTGTCTCTCTTTCTCTCAAAATCAATTCTCATTCTTTGGCCCATCAATTTTCTTCCTTTTCTTTTTCTTCTGTTTATTTTGTACATATTCTAGGGGTTTTCGTTTTTCCCATTTTGATTGTTTTGTGGATTGATTTGTTTAAAATTATTTCAAATATCATGAATTTCATTCTTAAAGATGCATTAGAGTTAAGAGATTACTTTTAACACCATCCATTTGATTAATTTGTGGGTTTTGTTTTTGGGATTGAGGTTTTGATACTAAATTGGGGTTGAATAGGTGAAAATTTGCATATAAAAGTTGGGAGAGAATGTCTTATCCTGATCAGGCACAAACATAGGATGGGAAAAAGGTTATATCCGGAGGATATTATTTCCCCAGCCTATTCTTCCCAAATCCTATACCATTCAATATCCTATCCAGAATTGAAACGCAGGTTGCGGGCTAAGAGTTTGTCATTTATAATATGTTCAGTCTCTAAGAAATCCAACACAATGCCATAGAATGCTTTGTTTTGCATTTGGTAGTCACTTCAATGTTTTTACTGTCGACAGACGGGTGGTTTGAGCAATCGGCAGAAGGAGCACAAGAAGGCTATGCCTCTTGCGGCAAAGAGGGCGAAGGTAGCAAAATCTCGGCAAGAGAAAAAGAAAAAACAGCAGCGTTCTGGCAAGCAGTTTCGCGGGAGAAAAGCGTGGAAATGATCGGAAGAGTTTACCCCTTTTTAATTTCTTCTTTTGAGCAGTCGGCAGGAAGACCACAAGAAGGCTATGCCTCTTGCTGCAAAAAGGGCGAAGGTAGCAAAATCTCGGCAAAATAAAAAGAAAAAACAGCAGCGTTCTGGCAAACCGCTTCACGGGAGAAAAGTGTGGAAACGATCGGAAAAGTTTACCCCTTTTTACCTTTTATGTTCTAAATCATCGTTGGTCATTTGCAATATACTTTGCTTTGATTAAAAGTCAGCTTTGAATGACAGAAACTCTGAAGAGTTGTCTAGCATTCAATGATTTTCATTGAAGAAAAGATGCAAGTTGTTTTAAGTTTTGGCTTGCAGATTGGGAATGGATAGAAGCTCTAAATATCATTACTGTGTTTATGATTTGCTTTTTCGCTTCTTTGTATCATACGACAAAGAATTCGAGGGTAGAGTGAGATGCAATTGACCACTTTCAGTTATTAGTCCCAATCTCAATTGCATTCAAACAAGGAAACTATTTCGGGCTAGTATGATAGAAGAGAGAATGGTCAGAATTTTTTACAGCTTGTTTGAAAGTTGGGGAAGGGGAGGGAAAGGAAGGAAAAATAAATACAATAATTTTCTTTCCTTTCCCTGTTTAATTCTACCTGGGAGAGAAAGGGAAGGGAAAGGGAGAAAAAAGGAAGGGAAAGAAAAAAAATCTCTCTCTTCTTTCCTTTCATTTTCTTTTGCAAAACCAAATAGGGAAGGAAAGACATTTTCCTTTCCTTTTCTCTCTTTCCCTCTCCCTTTCCCTAATTTCTGAGGGTTTTCCTCTTGCTAGGACTGAGAGCCATGAGAAATCAAATAGATTATTATTGGGGCCAGCTAATGCAGTGACATGTTGTTTATTAGGTGCACGAGATTGAAAAGTTACTTTCTCCACAGACACAGCGACTCACATGCGTCCTATTACATGAGAAAAAGCAGCCAGTGAAATTCATAGCAGCAGCTGGTTTTACCAGCCAGCCTGCAAACATAAAACGAAGCACCTGACGACTAGCGCTATCTAGACATTCATTATACATAAAAAACAAATAAAAAAATTCCTCACATTAGGAATTCCTTCCCCTGTAGTTCCGAAATTTTCCATCTCTAGCTAGCTACCCAATCAGTACCCCTACGAATGTAGCGGTAACAACTACCATCCTCTCTGTCCTTGCGGAGGAACCTTCTGGGTTTGGTTGTCAGCGAGCCTCTTTCTTTCCTTCCTGCAACTTCCTCAATCAATCTCCAACATTCCCAAAAATAAAAAAATAAAAAAAATTAGGAAAAACTTCGTTCAAGGCCCAGGAGCAAGAGATCATTCTGTAAACATTAGTGGCTTGAAAATAAATCTCATGTCTAGTGGCTAAGGTCCAGAAACCTTACACTAGATTCTGGTGTGGTGGGTTCATGCTCACTATTATGGGTGAGCATAATAGCGAGAAACTAGTTTCTCAGTATACAAGTTGAGCTTAAAATTAAGGATTGTAAGCAACTTTATAGGAAGGTTGAATGGATGTTGCGCCTTTACAGGGCAAATGGGTTGTATTGGATCTTTTGGACTGAACCGAATAAGGTAGCAATGCTATAAAGAGGTTTAATTTAGGCTTGTCTTGGGCTCAAAACATGACTTATATATATATGAGCCATCGTCAAGAGATTTGGGACATTGTAGAGGCCTTGGACTAGGTAATTCGTATGTTGTAATAAGTTGTAAAGTCGAACATAAGCCAATTGCAGAGTGCGTTGGGCTGGCATATATATATATACACATACATATCTATTACAGTTAATGATTTTTGTACACGAACATGAGTTGATATTTGAATGCCAGTGGGCTGTGTACACGAAATAAATTAGTAAATGATGGATGGCTTGTTAATGATTTTTGTTCTTGCATTTCCGATATTTTTTCAAGTTGTCTTTTAATAAAAGATGAAAATAAGTTACGAACCAAAATCAACAAATAAAAAAAAGAAAAGGACGGCTCTCTGTCGTGCACAAAGTTCTTGTCACTATGGGATCTATAAGGTGGGTTAAATGTATGTAACTTCGGCCTTGCATTGCAGAGAGACAATTTCATTCATCCATCCATCCATATTTCAAATCAGGTCACAATGAAACAAACTTACCGCTTGCCTAGACTCCTCATACTTCTGCTTTTTAGGTTAAAGATGAGGATTCATCATCAATTCAAACTCTCATCGTGTTCAACCTCTTAGCAGAGATATCTCACTTCTCCGCCAAGCTTTTACGATCATCTTTCTCCCTTTTACCTTCAATCTACATTCTATCTCTACATTTGCAGATAGATATAAGATCAAACAAAGAAAAGGCATTCCATTTCGAATCACACCCTTTCACATTAACATTTCCCATGTGGTCACTTTTTAATTTTCATACATCCTGGGTTGTTGCACTGGGTAATCAATCCACTTCATCATTCCATCATCCTGATTTACAGGTTTTCAGAGAGTATAATATTGACAAAAGCTATAAATCTTTTATCATTTCCATCAGCAATGGAACTTAAGAAGGCAGAAAGGATAGGGGACAGAGAGACCATCCCTTTTCTTACTCTACTACTAGTAATTCTTCCAAGTTACGAAAAAGGATTAAGCTGAAAACTGAGGTTCCACAGCCATGTACTACTTACCACTAGATCAGATCTCTCTGAAAGAAAGATGCTGTCAGTAAAAAAATCAAATTTCAAATGCACACACACACACACACACACACAATCCTAAACCCCATTCAAACACATTGTAGTCTTGACTCCATTAAGATATCTAAGCCACACAAAACTGTGAAGAAACTACCAAGTTGATGAGCAAGGGAAAACAAAGACACTAAGACACAACAACAAAGTGAGGAAAAATGAAACAAGCAAGAAATCCTACCAGAAAATTTTACTAGCTGTTCACTTTGAAATCAATCAATCCACTGGCTGATCAAACGTCAGCATAAGCAGCAGGCAGTCTCAAGATGGGCTTAAGAATTCATTCCCAGTTGATCACCTTTTGAAATCAATCAATCAATCCACCGGCTGATCAACTTCGGCACAAGCAGTCTCCAGATGGGCTTGCTCAGCTTCCTGCACCTCCTTCTCAGTCTTCCTCCCTTTCTTGGACTTATAGTACACAGTCATGAAGGTTCCCACAGCTCCATACTTCCTCCTACAGTGCTCGTACAGCCCAGCATCAAACATCCTCCAAAAGTTCTTCTCTGTTAGCTCAGACACAGCATACTGCGGCTGGAATCCATGATTTTCAATCAACCAGTTCTCCATTCGACGGACAGCCTCCGTCCCATCAAATACTTCGCCCCTGAAGACTGGTCCAGGTGCATAGTAAACTCCAACATCCGTGTACATCTGAGAATAATGCGTGTCCCCTTGCCTGCGATGCAGCTCAAATCCAGGTTCGGGATATACCATAGTTTTATAGGGGAGCTTGCACAATTTGTGTGGGCAGAGCCAGAGGGGGTATACCTAGAGAAACATAAATTTTTTTAGTTAATTTTAATCGAGAGCTCAAGCCTGATAAAAATATTTTGAAACAATATAGGCATGACTTCTAAAGACCTTGACAAGATTTTCTTACAGTCAAACCCCAGATGTCTAAAAAAGCATCTTTAGACTAAAAACATAGTCCTTCCTTCTCTTTCTTTCATAATGGACGCGAAAAATAGTCCAGCTTGATCTCTCCTAAGAAGCGGATCCTAAACACTCTTGGGTACCAGTTCTATGGTAAATTCAGATGTCAGAACATGGCTTAGAAACCTATAAACCCTACAAGACTAACAGGTTAATGTAATGCAATTGAGACACATAACTTGTGTGCATGTGCACGCACGCATGTGCCAGTGACACACACACACACACACACACAGAGAAAGAGAGGAAGAGGGAGAGCAAGAGAAAGAGAGTGTGTGTCTATAATTCAAAATGCCAGAGCAAAGAATTTGATACCTCCATCTCATGGTGGACCCACTCCAGAGCATCTCCAACCTTGTAAAGAGGTACAAGCATGTCCTGAATGACATGCATCTCATGGTAATAGTTCCTGATGGCTTCTCCTTGTGTAGCCTTAAGCAGAGAAACCTTAGGTGGCATCAACCAGCCCAAGAGAAACCTAAACCACCATTGATCAGCAAATGGAAGGATAAGCTTCCCTTCCCAATACAAACACCTAGTGTGCCTGTGGTAATACTCCCTGGTTGGGATGTACTCAACAAACTCCCCTTTCTTGAGCGCCTTCTGTGCATACTGGTAGAACCAAGGTTTAAACCACCAACCAACACTATTGATCACATTCCCCTTCTTCTTAGCCTCTTCTTTTGAGGCGTATCTACCTGTCATGCAAACAGCTTCTGTTGGAGAATAAATCATTGTTTCTACGAAATCTGGAACCTTTTCGGGATTGTCCTGATCTCCATCTCTTGGTGCAAAGGAATCCAAATATGACTGTGCAATATCTTTTAAATTACCCACTGCAGGTTTGTAAGTCAGCTTCATGTACTCCTTAACCAATATAAGCTTGATTTCAGCAGAAACAAGAAGCCCCATTGTTCCCTGAGACCATGGGATAGCATAGAAAAGATCAGAATACTCATTGTCCTTTGTAGCTCTAACTACGCGCCCATCTGCTAGAACAATCTCGTACGCCACAACAGTATCAGAGAACAGGCCATAGATATGGGAGCTTCCTTCAATCCCGTAGCCATTAATGAGGCCACCAACAGTCAGATCATCAAGTTCAGCAACAACTGCAAGGGCAAGATTCATTGGGACAGTAACCCTGGATATCTGCCCCATGTTCACCAGAGGTTCAACCCGGGCAATCATTCTCTCTTTGTCAATATCAAGAATGTTTCGGAAAGCAGAAAGATCAACCTCAAAATGCCGAGCACGCTTATAGTCCACATTTCGCATTCCAACAGCAATCCAGGGTTTCCGAGCTGTGCAGACAAGGCCATCCTTGGATGGGTTCCTCTGTTTGAGGCGTTTCACTACTTTCTTGACATTTTCATCGTGTTCCTTCTGTCGCTGCTTAAAGGACTTGCACTCAGATCTTACGTCTCCAAGATACGTGAGAAAGTACAATGTGAAGGAGATAGGAAGGACAACAAAGATAACGATAATCCACCGGAATTGGACAAAATAGTCCACCCAAACCTTCTTCCTCTTGGGGCGTAGTGGGGCCTCAAGATCTGACATTGTGTTGAATCAGGATGTTTATTCCGCTGCAGCAAAGACATGAAGAATTAGGAGTTAACAGACATTAAATATGTTCTGCATTTGAGTTTCAGAATTTCAAAGTCTAGATAAAAGGAATTAAAAGAAAAAAAGAAAACCTTGTAAACCACGGGCAATAGCACCAATTTTAACATTCTACTTTCGAAGTATCCAATAATATAGTCTCTCAATTAGAAACGCAAATCTGATAATCCTAGCTGACACATTGATAAATGGTTTTAAAGATAACATTTATCAACTGGTAAGGTCAACTGCTGACCTAACAGTTGATAAAGGAGATTACAGGCCGGCCCTCATCAATGTATCAACTGCTGACTTGTACTTTTTCTACTATGTTTTGTAATCTCCTTTAACAAGCAAATAGAACTGCCCAAACATGAAGATTAAAATCAAGAGATGTTGCATGGGGCCATGGTACGTTCACCTGGGCAGGTTATTCTTCATAACACCTACTTTGTGATAAGGCGGCAATATGATGACAACAAGAAAATATCCTTATTGGATTAAAGAATAACCTATTTGATGAGGAGGGTGTCTCAAATTTGTTGGTGTCGTTGCACGTGGCATGGAACTCGTAAAGCAAGCAACAATGATCCCGAATGTTGTGGTTTATTCTGCATCTAGCTATTTTGTAAACCTCCTTATTGTCTTACAAGGGAGATGTATTACATACTAGAAATAGTGAGGAAAAAACTACCAAGTTCCTGCTAACGAAACATCAAGAAAAAACGATCCTAACTTCCAAGAATTGTTCAAAAATCAAGTTCCTTGCTAATAAAACATCAAGTTCCAACTAAAAACACATCAAGAAAGAACGATCTGATAAAAATCAAGTTCCTGGTAATAAAACATCAAGAAAGAACGGTATGACTTCCAAGAATTAACTATTAACAGAAAAATAAATCCAATTCCCAACCAAAATGTTAATTAATTTGAAGAATACTTAACAATGTTAATTAGTAGGCAATTTAACATGCAGGTTAAGAATCATAAAATGGATACTTTCAGATTTCAGAAGAAAGTTAGCACACACATAGATAAAAAGAAATCAAATGAAACTGCATTTAAGCATTGAACTAATTCAATAAAAAAACATTTCGGCATAGACACCATAAGTTAAATCAAAAGAAGCATAACCAACTACATGAAGAGCCAGAGATGACGAGAGAGAGAGAGAGAGAGAGCAGATCTCAGTACATACCAACCTTTAAAAAGAAGTCACTAGACACTTCCCTAAAATAGATACCCTGAGACCTAAAGCTGAGCCCATGACACAAAGTAGTAATTTCTAGCCAAAGAAAGTCCCGAAATTATTTTTTAAAAAAATCATATGAAAAAAGGATTTGCATGCTCTGAATTAGCAAAAGATAAACAACTTGCAGAAGATGTAATGTACCTATTAAAAAAGGAAAAAGAAGCTGTAATGTAAAGCAAAAGGAGAAATGGGAAATACATCAATCTACAACAGCATTGTAGATCCATAGATCTACTACATTACTCTTTTCTGCGATAATAACCCAACACTAATTCAAAGCACCAAAGTAAACACACCTTGAAGTGAAGAGCTTCTGGCAGTGACTTAAAAGGGGAAGCTAAAACCCTACATAGATACATAAATATAGAGATAGAAGGTACCTGAGAGCAAATGCAAATGCTAATGCCGGGTCAGATAAGGCAAGATCCCAAGTGAAAAGGATCGGATATTTATAGCTGAAAACGAAAGGTTAAAAAGGTCACTGAAAGGGCAAAAAGTGCAGTGGAAGGGTATGGATTTATGGGAAGACAAAAAAGAAAAAACGAAGGGGGTTGTTTAACCAGTTAAGTAGTATTACGAATGGAACCGGCGCGTAATTTGTGTATATATAATTTATATATGTATAGAGAGAGAGAGAGAGAGAGAGAGAGAGAGAGAGAGTACCTGAGAGGAAAAGCAAATGCACGGTCAGATAAGGCAAGAATCCACGCGAAAAGGATCGGACATTTATAGCCGAAAACGAAAGGTTAAAAAGGTCAGTGGGAAGGTGTCACGGGTTGGCAGGCCGGGCAAGGGCACTAATGAATTTATTGAGGGGAATACACCCGGAGGATTTAACAAGTAGTCCCGCCACCAATGCAACCTGTGAGTGATTTGTCTGTACATATAATGGATAATGTTATTTTTAAAAAAAAAATTGTTCAAAAAATTTTATCAAAATAATGTGACAATAATATTATTATAATTTAAAATTATTGTGTTGCGTATTTTAGTTTAAAGTAAAATAGTCTTATCAACTATTCATTCATATGATAAATTTTATATGATTTTTTTTGTTTATATAAAATTATAATTTATATATATAATAGAGAGACAGTAATTTTAATATTTTTATGCAAGCAAGTATTAAAGGAGTGTTTGCATTGCCCTCTAAATAATTTATAATCCATAAGTTTAAGCTATTTTTTAAAAATCACTTATTTCAAAAGCTTTTTCAAACTTAAATTAGGTTTTAAACTTTTTTTTTTATAAGAGTCAAACACAATTTAAAAAAAATCATAAATTTAATTTATAAACCGTTAAAAAATTCACCGTCTAAACACTCCTAACTATTAAGCTATCAACACTTATTATATTTTGATTTTCTTTTATGTAAAAATATTTTAGGAGTTAAAGTGTATCAAAATTAGATATATATATATATATATATATACGGGGACATATAAAAAAAGGCCCAGAGCGTAGAATTCGAAGAGAGATCACTATCAAAGATATTCGAACTCGCTGGCCGTCACGTTAATGCTGACAGTCACGTGAATTGCTTCACAGATCATGTGCTAATAAATCAAAACATAGATTTATTTGTTTCATTCATTGTTTAAACACACTAGCGGTCAACGAGACAGAGTCACGGATCATAGTTTCAATTGTACTAACAAACAATTGGAATTGAATCGGAATAATCGTGATATTATAATTATATTTAAAATTACAAATACTTCAATAAAACAAGAATTATAATTATATTAGTACTAAAAAGTGTGTCAAACATCATGTAATAGATAATAAAACCTGTACATAAGAAAGCTCAATTGAGACATCTCAGGCTTTTAACAATTAACATTATACAAGATCGGGTTTAAAAAAATCAAAATCAAACACAAGTGCCTAACTTCAATTTATTCAAAACAAAAAAGTTATACTTGTACCAAAAATTATAATAGATAGTAGTAAAATCATGCAATTTGGACCAACCCAAACACCAATGGGTCCATCCAAAAATAAGGGGGAATGCTAGCAATATGCTACTTCCTCAATCGTTTTTCCATCGCAGGAGGATAGAGTGTCATCTGTTCAGTCTCTTATTAAGTGTGATTAGCAACCGGAAGTAAAAGGAACAACACAAATCTGATAATTTTGTCCTTTGACAAGACAAATCACTTCTTATAATGTGTATTTTGTTATAAAAGTAAAGAATATAAGCTGGATAAAATAAATCAACACAAAGTAGATATCGTGAATAGTTCTTCAGAAACTATCAAATATTTATCATATTTATTCTTCAGGAATATTTAGGGTTGATTTTCTGGATCACTCAAAACTTTATTGTCAATATAAAATAATAATATAA